>JAVTVY010004092.1:0-42399 GCA_036873755.1 Hanleya hanleyi | reverse complement strand
TATTTTGGCCCGGTGCATTATGGGACATATCCATGAACGGAAGCGGAAGTGACCTCACAGAGGTCATATGCAAATGTCACTTCCAACCTCAGCTAGCGTGCTATAAAATGGAAGCGGCCTGACCGTTTCATCAGACACTCTGTCAACCACCAAGATGTTCACTTGTACTACGTGCTCGAAATCATTCACTCGTCTGCACGACTTGCGCCGCCATGAGGCTACCAAGCACGAAGGAACCGCCCGTATAACTGTACGATATGTACACTGTCGTTTCAGCGCCCGGATCATTTACAGCGCCACACACGTGCACGCCATGAAATACCCAAGCGTCCATGCGAAGAATGTGGTCGGCTTTTCAAACTGACCAGTCAGTTGCTGCGACACCAACGCACACGACACCCTGTTCCGCAGCCACGTTTGCAGATAGAAGAGCCCGTAGGCATCAATATCGAAACAGGGGGAACTCCACCCATCGCACGAGGGCCGATGATGATGTCGCCCTAATTCAACAGTCAAATTCCGACGACAAGACCGTGGGCCAGATTTTGTACGACGTGGAGGGTAAAGTACACTTCGTGGACGAAGCCATAAATGTTCCCAGCGATCTGTTACACGAAGACCATCCAGTGAGTGACATTTATCGGCGCCATTGGCCCATGATCCGGCACTGTTTCTGCCGTCATCGCCCTATTCAAGATATCTACAATTTCCGACTGACTGGCCTCACCCGTCTACGCAACTACGTGGAAGCCATCTTCAATGACCAAGCTACGTCCTTCAAATTAAATCTGGCGTTTGGTTATGTGCTGCAGCATAAGGAGACAGATCAAGTCCGATATTTTTACCCGAGCAGTAACATCCGGGTATTTGACCAACCGTTTACCATCATTAACCGGGCTCGCTAGAGACGATGCTGGAGAAACTGGACACCGTGGATCCCTTGGAATGGGCCCAACAACAACGCCCCAACACCAAGTGGACAGTGGAGAGTGTGACCAATGTTACGTTTTTCGTTACCAAGCTGACCGACCACCCCCATCGGCTGAATGCGTCACTCATGCACTGATGAATACCATAACATGCCGTACATACTCTATATGTCTACATGTTGATCGTTGACGTTACGGAGGTGACCGAAGAGACACGGAGGTTACCGAAGATGTCACGGCTCGGCCCTCGACTTGGGGATAGTTGAACTGAGTGTGCTAAAAATAGATCACCAGCTAGCGTGCTATAAAAGGGAGGCGGCCTGGCCGTTTCATCAGACAATCTGTCAACCACCAAGATGTTGACTTGCACAACTTGCCAGAAGCTGTTTACTCGTCTAGATAAGTTACGACGCCACGAGGCCTCCATCCACAACGATGCCCGGTATACTTGTATAATCTGCGCACGGTCATTCAATCGGAAGGATCATTTACTGCGTCATGAGAGGGTACTCCACGCGGGTGCGACGGTACTATGTAATGATTGTGGTCGACTCTTCAAACGACCCAGTCGGTTTAGACAGCACCAACGTTTGATGCATGCCCCGTCTCTACGGTTTGGGCAACAACTTTCCACTAAAGAGGAGCCGCGGAAGGCCAGACCCAGTGAAGATGAACCCGGAGAGACGAACGCCACTGGTGATGCGATGACGAAGAGCCTGCCTATACCCACGGTCCAGGAGGGCCTGGATATCCAGCCGGACCCCTCCGTTACGGTTTCGAGTCATACGCCTGACAACATCGAACATTTTCTGGACGAGCCCATAAATGTTCCTAGCGATCTCTTACAGGACGCCCAGCCAGTGAGTGACATTTATCGGCGCCACTGGTCCATGATACGGCACTGTTTCTACCGTCATCGCCCTATTCAAGATATCTACAATTTTCGACTGACCGACCTCGCCCGTCTACGCAGCTACATGGAAGCCATTTTCAATGACCAAGCTACGTCCTTCAAATTAAATCTGGCGTTTGGTTATGTGCTGCGGCATAAGGAGACAGACCAAGTCCGATACTTTTACCCGAGCAGTAACATCCGGGTATTTGACCAACCGTTTACCATCATTAACCGAGTGTCGCTACAGACGATGCTGGAGGAACTGGACACCGTGGATCCCTTGAAATGGGCCCAACAACAACGCCCCAACACCAAGTGGACAGTGGAGAGGGTCACCAATGTTACGTTCTTCGTGACCAAACTAGGGAATATTCCCATCGGGTGAATGTATTCACCCATGCACTGATAGATACTCAGAATGCACAAACATGTATCTGAGGATATGTTGCCTCAACGGTTTCCTGGGCTGCCCGACGATGATTAGAATAAACGGTTCAAAGCGAACATGGCCGAAGATGGAACTTTCTGGAATGGAGACTTCTGATTGGACAAGAATACATCTAACGGACAGGAACGAATATGACAGATGCAAATGGTGGCCTCTAATTGGACAAGAGTGTTCTTGAATTGTAACACCAAGTGGATAATGGAGATATTGACCAATGTTACGTTCTTCGTGGTTAAACTGACCACCACCCCCATCGGATGAAAGTATTCACCCATGCACTGATAGATACTCAGAATGCGCAAACAACTATCTGAGGATATGTTGCCTCAACGGTATCCTGGCCTGCCCGACGATGATTAGAATAAACGGTTCAGATGGCACTTTCTGAAATGGAGACTTCTGATTGGACAAGAATACATCTAACGGACAGGAACGAATATGAAACATGCAAATGGTGGCCTCTGATTGGATAAGAATCTTCTTGAATTGTAAATATACCCAACGCGGCTCCCCCAGCGTGGGTATGATGTAACATTGGGGAGAATAAACTATATGAAAAAAACTTCTTGTTGTTGTTGTTCTCTCGTGTGTCATCCTTGTTGTTGTTGCTGTTGTTGTTCTCTCTCCGGTCTATATCATGGCGTTATGTTAGAGTGTTAAGGTGTAACGACGAGCGTTGACGGGCATCACTGCATTTCGAAGAATTAGTGACAATTCCATGGAATATCATACACCGTGAATACCCCAATTCGATTGGCTGATTGTTCGATCGCTGATTGGTTCTTTTTCTCGACCGCTGATTGGCTCTTTTTCTCGACCGCTGATTGGTCCAAATGGAACTGCCCATCTTTCCCAGGTTCATCTAGAATCCCCTTTTTTTGTGCTCAAGCTCTGACTATAGCGATACCGCAACATTGTCTCATTGGACATTGGACCGTCTGACCTGGAGGTGACCCTTTGACCTTTTGACCCGCGTCCGCGCGCGCGCGCGCACTGCCGGGGATGACGCGGGATGACGCGCGCGCGCTGCGGGGCGCTGGGGCGGGAAAACACCCCGGCGGTTGAACATTGGAACTCTTGTGGGTTTGGAGGATGAACATACGGACGTCTAAGGGAAAAAATTGGAACTCTTCTATGTTTGGAGGTAGTGTTTAGTGAAAACCCGGAAGTGACGTGACAACCCACGTCACCTGCGTATATACTCCTGTAAAATAGAGCCGATTTTATTTCTTTGGAAGGGGCAAGGTCAATAGGACTTGCACTTTTTATACTACTAAACTGTGAAGTAGATTACATCTTACATAGGCCTTAAGGCCGTGATATGCGTATGAAGTAGTCTGGGGCATGGTCAGTACTTTCCCATTTTCCCTTCGTCTACTACTCGCCGATTTTTTTTATTATTTATTTATTTATTTATTTATTTATTTATTTCCTCGAGAGCTTTAAAATAAGACCTCACTCTACCCCATCGGGCCACTAGTGCTCCACGTAGACTCCAACATGTCCACCCCGTATGGATTTATACATACTAATATCCCAGTATATGAGTGTATATGGGTCTATATGGATCTATATACAAGCCTACGCGGTACTTTGATAGTTTTTTCCATCGTATTCTACATGATCAACCTCATAGCTCATAGTAAAAGCCATAAAAAAAACGACCACTCCTATACCCATACAGGCCAAATATAGCGGGACATGATCTTCGAATTGGTCTAGTCCGAGTTGTCTCCCTTGCACCAAAGCGTATAGATGGCGCTGTGGTTTGAACGACGTTATTATCCGGGCAAATTTTGGTCTTGAGCAGCCATTTTGTGTTTTCTGAGCTGGGGAACATTCTCTGTCGCAGTTTATAACGGAACTTTCTTCCTTTCGGTGTCCGCTGACATCAATAATGTGATCTGCACGATTCATCGCCTGCATGTATACCCGTCACATGTGGACTGTAATCGAGGGAGTGTGCTGTGTTGTGTTCGAGCGCACGCATAGATTTGTGTGATATCCGACAGGAAACGTGAAAATTGATATTCTTTCACAGATTTCGAAGTGTATACAGTTCTGGTGAGCTGAACGCAGCCTTTATGAGCAGCAATTGAACGATGATGTAGGCCACCGAACAGGTTTTGTGGAATCAACATTCTGTAACACTCCCCCTCCCCCCTTGACTGGAGGGATTTTATCGGACATCTGCAGTACGGAACGCTATTTGTTGCATACATTCGCTTATCGTGGCAGTCCGTATAATTTGTCAATTTTTGTGTTTGGTTTCGTGAGAGAGGACGACATTGGTTTTCATTAGTGCAAAACTCCCGACCCGCACCACAACAGTGAAAGCTGATGGATGAAATTCTACTCCACGGGAACGGTAACGAATGAATGGAATATCTTACCAAACTCTCAGGTAGGATGTGGGTTTCAGGAGTTCACCGGGTGTGACAATTTCTTTATAATGATTTGTGATAAAAGCGGGTAAAACCTAATGTCAAAATCTCGTTGAAGGTCACGGAGATGTCGATAGTAGGAAAACTCCGCTACACTGCAAATAAATTGATTTTCCTGACTAAAAAAAACATCCAGACTAGAGCTGACAATCGTATCATATTACTGTGAAAATTCCAACGAATTTATCGAACTAAAAGTTTGAAAAAAATAAAACTTTAGAAAAAAATAAAACACAACATTTTTTTAGCAGATAGCATAATCTTGCACTCACTCACACCCACAGGCCGATTGATAGCCGCCATTTTATCCCACCGCCATCTTGCACTCACTCACACCGCCGCCATTTTATCCCACAGGCCGCCATTTTATCCCACAGGCCGCCATTTTATCCCACAAGCCGTGTAGACTATAAATAACGTGTGGTCTGTTGTCATTTATTCACAAAATACAATTATGAGTTCCAGAAGTCGACCCTTGTTTACCCATCACGCTGCGAGAGATCCAAGACATGATACTACTGCTACAGAACACAGAGAGCTAGTTAGCAGTGAACAGGAAGTAGGAATAACGATAACCACAAGTTTTCAATGGAATGGAGGCTGAGATTTCCATACAGAAGAAAGAACGCCATATAGAAGAAAGAAAAAAACGATGTAGTATTTGCACCGATGAGGACAGCTTGTACGCTGTACTACCGTGTGGACATTTGTGCCTGTGCAAAGATTGTTGGGTGACACTGTCGTGTGAAGGAGCCATGTGCCGCTGCGTTGACGCCGGAGAGGAACATCTCAAAATAAAATGCCCCATATGCAGGGAGCATATAGGTGGTATCAAGAGAATCTACCGCGCATAAGTGTCGTGTAACACTTTCAAAGGCCCTTTTCAGGGCCAACCCATCTTTCCGGAAGTGGAAACTTCTATCAACCAAGCACAAAAATTAACACCAACTCCCATCATCCTTTTCCCAAAGAAAACTTTTTTTTAAAAATTTTTGGTACATTTTTTGAAATTATTGAAGTGGGGGACAAGGGGAGGGGGGTGGGGGAGGGAAATGGAATAGCCAAAAAAATTTTTTTTTAACATTTAATAAAAAAGGAAAAAAAGATTCATGGAGCCAAAAAAAATCTTTTTCATTTTCTATGTTTTTTTAACAATTAAAAAAGGGTTTGAAAAAAGGGGAAATGGGGGGAGAGGGAGGGACAAGGGAGTAAGCAAGGTGGATGGAATAGCCCCAATTTTTTCTTTAAAAATGAACCGATGAGGTCGAGTGAGGTATCAAATTGAAGGTGAGTTGAAGGAGCATCTGATGGGCTGGGTGTGGGTTGAATTAGGGTGATTCTGCGCATGCGCGGCGGCCAAAAGGGTATGAAAATAGCCTTTTTGGAGCTAGGGGATAGCCAAATTTTTTTTTTTTTTTAAATGGACCAATGGGGTCGAGTGAGGTATCAAATTGAAGGTCAGGTGAAGGAGCATCTAATGGGCTGGGTGTGGGGTTGAATTAGGGTGATTCTGCGCATGCGCGACGGCCGAAGGGTGTGAAAATAGCCTTTTTGGAGCTAGGAGAGCCCATAATGGACCAATGGGGTCGAGTGAGGTATCAAATTGAAGGTCAGGTGAAGGAGCATCTGATGGGCTGGGTGTGGTTTGAATTAGGGTGATTCTGCGCATGCGCGGCGGCCAAAAGGGTATGAAAATAGCCTTTTTGGAGCTAGGAGAGCCCCTAATGGACCAATGGGGTCGAGTGAGGTATCAAATTGAAGGTGAGGTGAAGGGGCATTTAATGGACTGGGTGTGGGGTTGACATATCGATAAAAAATGGATATGACCTTGAACTGATCACGTGACCTGCACAACCGTGATGGAAAAAACCCAGAACCAAGTCAGTACATGCATTCCATACAGGCAGAATGCAGGCAGGCAGACAGGAAGGCAGGCAGGCAGGGAGGCAGGCAGGCAGGCAAGCAGACAGGTCAGGTAAGTCAGATTGAATACACTCCTACCCTAAAAATCGACTCCTTTTATACGTTTTTCTATAATCCGCCATTTTATCCCACCACCCACAGGCCGCCATTTTATCCCACAGGCCGCCATTTTATCCCACCACAGCCGCCATTTTATCCCACACCGCCGCCATTTTATCCCACACCGCCGCCATTTTATCCCACCACAGCCGCCATTTTATCCCACCAGCCGCCATCTTATCCCACCAGCCGCCATTTTATCCCACACCGCCGCCATTTTATCCCACCACAGCCGCCATTTTATCCCACCACAGCCGCCATTTTATCCCACACCGCCGCCATTTTATCCCACCACAGCCGCCATTTTATCCCACCACAGCCGCCATTTTATCCCACCAGCCGCCATTTTATCCCACCAATCCGCCATTTTATCCCACCAGCCGCCATTTTATCCCACCACAGCCGCCATTTTATCCCACACCCGCCATTTTATCCCACCAATCCGCCATTTTATCCCACCAATCCGCCATTTATACGCCATTTTATCCCACCACACACCGGCATTTTATCCCACACCGCCATTTTATCCCACACCGCCGCCATTTTATCCCACACCGCCGCCATTTTATCCCACCACAGCCGCCATTTTATCCCACCAATCCGCCATTTTATCCCACCGGCGGCCATTTTATCCCACACAGCCGCCATTTTATCCCACCACAGCCGCCATTTTATCCCACACCGCCGCCATTTTATCCCACCAATCCGCCATTTTATCCCACACAGCCGCCATTTTATCCCACACCGCCGCCATCTTATCCCACCAGCCGCCATCTTATCCCACACTGCCGCCATCTTATCCCACCATCCACACCCCCCATCTTGACCCTCCAACTCCCACCAGCCAATCAGAATCACGCTTACATACCACCAATTGTGACGTCAGAGTTACATCCGGGGGGAATAGCCGTCCATTCACGCTTTATATACTACTCAGCTGCATCTGTTCTTTCAATATATGAATATATTGTTTACAAGGGCAGATTATCTTGTGAAAATGGCATGGGCAAAGGTCTGTCACTGGTTTTCAGGTCATTGGTGTTACTATCGGAGCCAAAAAGCGAACGCTCAAGTTAGAAACAAAATTATGCCACCAGTCGGCTTCTTTTCCAAGCGCGGGTAAACTTGAAATTCCATACGAAGTGTTTTATGAAACTCTTTTCATTCAGTATTTTAGTCATTTCTAGATCCAAATTTTCAGCGTATGTTTATTACTGGTCACTGGTGTTATACCGCATATGTCAGGATCAACATGTAGTGGCTCCCGAGTTAAAATATTAACTGGTAATAAAGAAATGTGCGTATGAATTACAAAATCATTGTTTTTGGACCGTCCCGACAATATACCAGGGAGCAACAATTAATTCCTTCCAAAATGTCAGTGGTGTTACCTGTCAGTGGTGTTACTATTTGTAGGGTAACACCATTGACAATAATGATGATTTTGCTCCAAGTTCCAGTACAACTTGAATTTACCTTTCTTCCAGATAATACTAAGTTAAGGAGTGTTGTCATATACGTGTTTTGCCCCTAAATAGCTTTCACTTACGGCTGCATTTTTGCCTCTATGAACAAATTGGTCACTGGTGTTACGCGAGGTCAGTGGTGTTACTCGAGGTCACTGGTGTTACCGGGTTGTCACTGGTGTTACATTCAGTTGGATAAATATTTGAAGAAGAAGAAGCAGTTTTATCAGAAGACTTTTCATATACCTGTTTTACACTTAAATATTCTTCATTTGCAACTGCATTTTTGCGTCTATGAACAAATTAATCAATGGTACGTGTTACACGAGGTCAGTGGTATTACCAGATTGTCAGTGGTGTTACGGATGCAAGAATCGTCTAGAAATTCAGAAACACTTGTTTAAGTTGTCCCATATTTTGAAAAAGAAACAAACTCGATTAGTTTAAAGTCAGCATCAAGAATAAATAAGTTTATTATACAGAATCTACATGAATGGTTGATACATGCGGTCCAATTGGCTGATTTTGGTGAGCTAAGTAGCATAATTAGGATATTAAAAACAAACTTGTTTTCCTAAATTCAATATTTTTTCATCATTAGTCATAGTTACACGCAATCTATTGCCTAGCATGTGTGTATCTTCCTATTTCTGTCCTCCTAGTGCCAAATATACTTATCATTCCTGTGTAACATCACTGACATGATTGACGACAACTCCATCGTTAAGTGTTACGAAAAGTTTATTATTCGGAATGTCTGCATTTATTGTACGCATTATAAAGAGTTTTGTCAATGGAGACTCTGTTGAAATCAAATTCTGTAGTCATTGGTGATGTTGATTTTGAGATATTTCCCCAAGTGAAAATGTGCCTTTCCGTGAGAATGACCCAAAAATAACTACGACGACAACAACCATTACTGGTCTTGTCACTGTACCCCAACCATTACTGGTCATGTCACTGTACCTCAACCATTACTGGCCATGTCACTGTACCTCAACCATTACTGGTCATGTCACTGTACCTCAACCATTACTGGTCTTGTCACTGTACCCCAACCATTACTGGTCATGTCACCGTACCTCAACCATTACTGGTCATGTCACTGTACCTCAACCATTACTGGTCATGTCACTGTACCTCAACCATTACTGGTCATGTCACTGTACCACAACCATTACTGGTCATGTCACTGTACCACAACCATTACTGGTCATGTCACTGTACCTCAACTATTACTGGTCATTTCACTGTACCTCAACCATTACTGGTCATGTCACTGTACGACCTACCTCGGACGTTTAAGTATTGTTCTACTTGAGAATACTATAACGTTCCTTGAAGTGAAGCAGTGTTTGCAGTGAAGGTATGTACACAACATATAAGAACTTACGTTTACAGTAAAACTGTCGGACACCTCGTTCAGTAAACGGCGAGAGTGTCTGATATCCATCTTTGCATCTACATCCACTCGATATCCCAGATGTGTCACATTCTGAGGTGTCGTTATAACAATAGTCCGAGCCACATCGTATAACTGTAATTGAAATTAAAACGTAGAGATCAATCTTGGTTAGTTTGTTAGTATATCGCTGACAGGACACTAACCCACCGGTAAGCAAGCAAGTACTGTACTTGGCTGCTTGATGCGAGAATATTACAGTAGCTTAAAGTGATCGTAAACCCTGAAGTAAAGTTTCCATCAAATGAAAGATCATTGCAAACAGTGTGGTAAAATATTTTTTTTATTTTTTTTTTACGATTTTATTACGCAGAGTAAACTGCAATTAAAGCATAGCATTCTATGGTGGCCTGTTGCAATCATATCTAGGTCCAGTGACGTCACACTGCCTTAATACATATATTTCAAACTTTGTGTGCACTTTCCAGTGCTTGATTCAAGCTTAAGGTGTGTATACTTTGAGTTTCAACACAGACTCACTGTTCCAATGTTCATGTTTCACCAAATTCTGGGAGATGGTGACTCATGAGTGTCAAGTCAATTCGAATCTTGCATTTAATTTCCCTGATTTTGGAACATGCACATTGGAACAGTGAGTCTGTGTTGAAACTCAAAGTATACATACCTTAAGCTTGAATCAAGCATTGGAAAATGCATACAATGTTTGAAATATATGTATTAAGGCAGTGTGACGTCACTGGACCTAAATATGATTGCAACAGTCCACCATAGAATACCATACTTTAATTGCAGTTTACTATGTGTAATAAAATCGTAAAAAATTAAAATAAATATTTTCCGAGACTGTTCGCAATGGTCTTTCATTTGATGGAAACTTCACTTGAGGGTTTACGATCACTTTAAGCATTAAGACAAACTTTCTTGTCTCAAATATATATGGTGTATGAAAAGGTGTGTGGGAATTAATTATATTCTTTAGCCAAAAAAAAAGCTATTTTTTAACAACAGCAACAATATAACGACGAAGACAACCATTGCTGATGAAGTCATATAGGATTGTCATATGTGATAGGAGCTATCAAGTTATGCGGTATATCCCAATAGTTCAGATATTGCGTTCTGGAGTGTCAGTGGAAAGCTTATAGCCCCTATCCTCTCCTCTCCTTCATAAAATGGTTATTTGACCTGCTAATTTGTTACATTGTACAAGTATTCGACTAATTTTCTAATGTACAGTGGAATTAAAAAGTCCAATTGAAAAGCTAATAACAGAAATCTATTTATATTCGCTCCAATTTGACCTCGTGGAAGTTACATGTTCGGAACCATCTTCAGTTTCAGTCCATCGTTATGAGACAAGGGTGAGTCAAATAAAGTATAGGCCCTTTTACCGATCTAACCTCTCCAATCATACTATTACAGTTTTAGGGCATTGGGAATGGAAATAATTCCATAATCGTCGCTCTTTAAATCCAAGCTGAAAACCCACCTATAACAAATTTAACCTATTCTCATAATAAAAACGACTGCACCCGCCCTTCATTGTCTTTTTATATGTGATACACCAACTATTTTGTTAAACTAAGCAAATTTAAGAACAGATATATATATATATTAAGATAGTACAAGCCCTCTAGGATGATATTCCGGCCTTACATTACTTAATACTGTCCTACTTAATGTTATATGTAATTATATGGTGAATAAATTATCTATCTATCTAAGCCGTCTTCGCAAGATAATGTAGCTACATAGTCACTGTACGCGGCATTGGCTGAAATGACCACAGTGTCTCATTGGATGACGCCAAACGGACTTGAACTAGTCAGAAAACGCGAATTTGTTAAAACGCTAATGTTAGAATCTATTCACCACTTTTAAGTGTTTGATACAGCAGCTAAAAGTGTTCCATTTAACACTTATATATTACAAATACAACATCTTCTAAATGCTTTCCCTCCTCCAACACTCTAGATGTTAAATCTAACATTAGCGTTTTAAGAGTGTACATTTCCAAACACTCAGACGTCTTTCGGCTCAAATCCGTTTCCGATGTGTCTGATATGTAGAGTGTGTCTTTGGGCGCAAATTGCTGGGGGTGTGTGGGGGGGGGGGGGGGGGATGTTAGTGTTAGGGTTAAAGTTTCAAAATTCCGATGAATCATGCGAGCAGATATGATATTCACCTTGGGGGTGGGAGTGTTAGCGTTAAAGTTTCAAAATTCCGATGAACCATGCGAGCAGATATGATATTCACCTGGGGGTGGAAGTGTTAGCGTTAAAGTTTCAAAATTCCGATGAACCATGCGAGCAGATATGATATTCACCTGGGGAGTGGGAGTGTTAGCGTTAAAGTTTCAAAATTCCGATGAACCATGCGAGCAGATATGATATTCACCTTTCTTTACTTCCCCAGATTGCGCCGAAAGGAACAGATTTGCGACGAAAGACCCATGAGCGTTTGGCTCCGTGGATCAAGCCTTATGACGCTCCGTAAGTTTGCGATGTACCTAGCATGACATTGATATTGTATCGAATCAACAATGTAAACTGATCATCATCATGCCTCTTTTTGTTGCTTAGCATCATCACAAGTGGAACTAGAACTCGTGGACTTCGAAAACCCCATCCTATTTTGTAATTGGTATGTAATAGATCTGGGCTTTGTTCCTCATACTTATATGCCAAAATAATACCCTGTCATCATTGGACATGCTCTCGGAGTCGCAGACTAAATGGTCTGGTTTGTATTTCAGTCACCCTTGAAGTGTCTGCAACAATGCTGATTGCTTGATTTATAGGTACTGTATCAATAGTTGATACCCATTTACCCAGAGTTTGCTCGAGTCACTCTCCTGGTCGTTCCTGCCATCTTGGTCGAAGTGGTCTTGGGTTTGTCATCGCAAAAGTAACAGCTCTAATAGGCTGTTCCATTAAGTCATCATAACCCGCGAATTTGGAGAGGAATGACACGGCGCTTAGGATAATAGATTTGCATAGAACTTCCCGTCAAATATATAGAACACGGTAGAATACAGATTGGTGACAACTTGTAAAATCGGATGTGAAGCATTATCTTAAAAAAAAATATTTTCTGTTTCTCAATGTCTTTTCAGACGGGAGAAAATCATGGAGGGCCATTGTCCGCAGAAACACATGGTAAGGAAATTGAAAATATCCTCAGAAACCAACATGTTTTGATTAGTCCACTTTGGTATAGGGTCGATAATTATGTAATCTTGCATTTATTCTTTCGACTCGCACACCACAGAAAGCTAAGGAATATTGGGGGAAAATGCAATTTAAACTGAACTGATTACCGTAGCTGTTCGTATTTTGACGACTTTTTTTAAGCTGGCAAGGTGAGCTGGTCATTTTCTGAGGTATAATTTGTTTATGGGGGAAAAGCGCGAATTTGAAATATTCATGGCTCCAGTAATTTGCTTGCAAAAAATGTTGCGAATGGATCAAGGACGGAATGAAGGAACATAGGGGGTGTCAGAGCGATTGTCATGACAGTACAGAAAAATTGATAATCAAGCTACATTTCCTGCGCAACCGCATGGCATTTAACCAGCATTTTTCTCTGAATATTCTCGATAAATTTCTTGATCACCAAGTGATAACTGTAACAAAAATCAAAATATGTCTGTTTCCGGAAACAGGCTAGAAAACTTTTGAGTAGGTAGGGCCAAAAATTTATTTTGTTTGGGAAATAAATTTTATTGTGATGTCCAATGCCAATGTCACATGTGCAATGTTGCTTAAGTTTATTCATGATTATCCCTCTATTCGGCACAGTAAAATTTCTTTAGGCAGAGAAACGTCCCCAAATTAGCGAAAATATTCAAATTCCACGAATTCTGGCAAAATAGGTAGGCTTTTGAATCAAATATCAGACTTACTGATTGAGGAATCAACATAACTGAACATTGATTACCAATGGGAAAAAATATTTATATATATATATATTTTTTTTTAGCACAACGTTTAATCCCTCTGATTTGAGCTGTTTGAGACAAGAAACGAGAAGAGACCTTTGAACACGCGATTTGTCGAAGAACGAAAAATTTGACTTCACAATTTGATAAATAAGTTTGCTTGCATCTTCGGGGTTTATTTCAACGCATTATTTCAATGTATTCATAATAAAACAAAATCGGCAAACTGAGATTTTCTAGCAGAGAAATGATATAGATTTTGACTGTCAGTTGCCGACTTCGTTCAAGGAAAAATATCAGTTCACTTGCCCGTGTCCGCCGACGAACTTCGGCTTGTGCCATTTCATATCTTTCTTCCGAAGTTGACGGAGAATATGTTTAAAATTGTCCTAGTAATAGTTATCAGGTCAACTAAAGCGTAAACGTCGGTACGTTTTCAATTCCCTGGTCTGGAAGTGTGCTTTATTCGCCTGTTTATTCGAGTCCGTTTATTTGAGATCGCCATGCTGGAAGAACATCACACTTTACGGTTGTCGCAAAACCAGGCACTCTCCTGCTCAAGAGATCCGAGTATAGCTAACACTCTGATTACCATCGTCACCTCTGTGCAGTCACTAGGCAAGTTTCAGTGCCTAAGTCTTCCTAGTTTTTCCGCTCTTGATGTACAAAGTTTTCTACAGCTCAATGGCTGCCCCCATGGCCAAGGACGATTCCAATAACCCCCTCCTCCTCCGGAGGATGGGGTTAATAACACACAAGTTCCATTATGTTCTTGGGCTCTAATGGGATCAACAACGATTGTGACAGGCTGTAATAGCCTTGACTCTAGGCTTTAAGTTGTAACGGTCGAAACGCCACAGCGATTCTACGGTGTACACTCTTGAAATGAAAGTGTTGTATTTAACATACACGAGAAGTGACAGCATTATTTAAAGCGTTATATTTGTAACACTCTCAGAAAGTGCTGAAAAAAGCGTTATATCCAGCAGAAATCAAGTCATCAGATCGTTACTTGTTGCCGATAAAAGGGTTGATAAATTATTGAAACTGGAGAACATACGTTATGCGTGGATATCGCTCACCAAGTAGAAAAACCAGTATGCTCATGTGTAATTAATATATGTCCCCACATAGCTGTCTTGAAGAGCACAGCAACACAAAGAATTCACGGTCGGATAATATGTACATGTAATCTCCCATGAAGATGGGAGATGCTTAAAATGAAAGAGTTGTACCATTTTAAATGTTGAAGGAGGGACAACATTATTTGAAGTGTTATATTTGTAACACTCTTAGAAAGAGTTGAGGAAATTGGTGGTATATCCAACATAATATAGTGCTGTATCAAGAGCAATACAACACTTTACAAGTTGTATTCATTATATTACGTTTGGCATAACCCTTGTAAAATGCTGTATTGCTCCTGATACAGCACTACAATGTTGGAAATAACACTTTTTTCCAACTCTTTTCAAGAGTGAGTGTTACAAATATAACACTTATGTTGTCACTCCCCCAACAGTGCTAAGTACACGCTAATGCCAAGTACAACACTTGCGTTTTAAGAGTGTTGTTCACTGTTGTACTATGACTCCTATAATGAGACATCAATACCGGTAGTAGTGCATTTAGCCCCCGCAATACAAATATGAAACAAGATGAATCATATACAGAGTACTTACGTTTTGTTCCCAAGCAGGGGTGGATGAAACTTGCCAGTAAAATAAAGCTAAATAAATTCATCTCTGACTGTTACACGAACGTTTGTGTACAAACTAAAGAGACAAGCAGACCTAAGATCGTTAATAAGTCACTCGATTCTATACGAATGTTCGTGTTAATTACTACATTCTCAGTAAGAAAGTTGAAATAAAAAGAAGGCATAAGTTTCATATTGCTCCGAATACGTGTATATCCATTCTTAAATCACGGATATATGTTGTGTTGGTTCCGGGAATACATGTATCAGGCGTGTACACGTCATCGACTGTAAAAAGAGACAGGGAATTCCGGTTCTCAGTGTTTGTCACCTTCGCCCCATCCTCGCGAGCCAGTGTACCGATCGATCTGTTGGGATCTGCGAGGATTTAGGATTTACCTGGACTTGTGCAGATGCCTTCGCCCATGACATAAACGTTTTGAAACATTCTCCAGTATAACTTTCTGTGATCAATTATTATTTCCAGTGAAAACGAGATTGAAGAGAAAGGTGTGTTTTTAAAGTATGAAAATTTTGTCCATTTCAAAATCTTGGAGACAGTCACCTTATATATGTATGGTACCGACTGTTATGTGTTCAGAGTAGTAAGCTACAAGTTATCACCGGAAAACTGGAACTTGACGGGAAGAGAGATGGGTAAAAAATTGTCATCAATTTTGGGAAACCATATGGACTCATGTTGGCTTCAGTCATGCTTCTTAGGGTTTATTCTCCATGAAAGATAAACTGAAGGGAATTGTTCTGCATGTATCTTACGTGCAAAGCCAGACCAAGCTGCATTGCGTCTTTTCCGCTGAGCCAATAAGAGAGCGCGTTATATTTTCCGGCTGACTACGTCCTCTCAGCCATGTCAGCTGATCACCGCGTGAAGACGGGCGGTCATATTGTAAACAACATTTGACGGGCTAGAATTCCGAGCTAGTGTGAGCATTAATTGATAATGACCCTGGAAAATGGATCAAACAGGTGGTAGACGTACATTTACTTACTCGTTCATGATGGAAGTTAACTGACAGATCACAAATACCAGTCCGGTTTTTTTAAACAGGACGCCCCTCAAAGATTTGCCGCTGTTCGTTCTCGTCGATATACAACGCCTATGTTGATTGGCTCACGGAAGTTACGCTGAGCTTTTCGGAAATCATCGTCGCCATTCGGTAATCTCAACAAGTTCGCTTCGCTTAGTAACGGAGGCTGTTGATTGGGCGAGAGCCATGCGCAGAAAAGCTGCGCGCCGCAATTAGCCCCACTTTGACATCAGAGGATATATACGACAATAGGGCATATGCAATCTGATGCCATGACAATGGTTTGGGGGAGATCGTTGACTGCTATTTTCGTTGGAGTTTGGCTTTGCTACGAAGCCAGCTTGCGCCTGCGTATCAGCTCAGTGAGCATGATGAGCTGAATGATGTACTCCGCAAACGACAGTGAGCATCGGAAACACAGCCATCTTAATTTACCGTTAGAGACTGTCAAAGTTTAGACTTTGGTGAAAATATGTTCAGCTGTGATAAATACACAGTTTGGAAAACCTAGACTACACTATTCTTTGAAAACTACAGCATATGATTTTCACTGAACGCGCTGTATTCGCCGCAGCATATGAAAATTAGCCTCATTATCCTAATTATAATATTATGCTTATTTGCCTTAGTCACGGCAAAGTAAAATAACCAATCAATGGCAAATGTTTAATCAAGAATCCGGACCGGGAACTGTCTAGCTAAATTTACCAAAGCGGATATTTGTTTATAATGATAACCCGCTAATCAGCTTACTGTAAGTGGTGACATGTACTTATGTTACAGATCCGTGTTAGGTCTCCTGTGCCGTGGCGATACCATATAGAGACATGTCTGTCCACCACACTGGATGAGATATATGACTGAACTGTTTACATCTAAGGGACGGTTCATTTTTTACCGGGCGGATTCCGGTCAGTAGGCCACCAAAATGTTTGGTCCCCTCAGACTGAATGTCTAGGCCCAGGAAGCTCCGTGGTTCCAAATCGCCGGAGAGGCGTTCTGAGCATTTTCCGGGAAATAAAACTGATCATACTGCATGCAAATTTATGATTCTATTTTCACGATTTTTTCGCAATTATGAGCACGCATCGATATTGAAAACCTTGCACCTCATGCCTGCATCCATTTTACTTTCTAGTTATATTTAAAACATACAAAACGATGACTGTTAGTTCTTTGAAGGGAACTCAATATGCCTACCGATACGATTCATTCACACAAAGATAATACAAGGAAATCCTCACAGCCCAACAGGTTAGGGTTCGGGGGCCTCCTAGGCCCCATGCAGAAGCTCCAAAGTCCAAGATCTCCGGAGATGCGTTCTAAGCGTTTAGTTCAAAACATGACTTGTCTTCAAAATGTACTTGTCGCTGAATTCCTGAATGGATTCTGGATCCTGGACTGACACAGATTTATCATCAAATGCTTTTCTCAACTGTGCCCTTGACCGATTTGGTCATAAACATATATGGTGGTTATTACAGTATAATGTGGGTTAAAGAAACATTCAAGTATGTATGATTTATATAATAGACTAGTTTAAACCACAATTAATAGTTTAAACAATTGTTTTTCACACTTGAATGCACAGTGGACATACATGTACACATACACCTGGGTGTGTGTATTCACACAGACGTAACTTTAGTTGGTGATGTAATTGTTGATGTCACATAAGTAAACATTTGACTGCATGTACACTCACAGTCTCCATCCTCACCCGTTATCTGCTAGTTTATTAGCATGACATCATGGCTAAAGCACTGAGCTTACCAGTCCTGATGGGCAAGTTGTGTAAAATTAACAGATGGCTGCTTGATGGATATAAAGAACAGGCAAATTGATAAATAAAGCTGCCCAGATGTTTATTGAAGTTTATAGCTGAATCAGGGTTTTAATTCTTCATTGGGATTATTTATACATATTACAGAAAATGTTTGCTTTGCAAAATAACTAATGTAGAAATTTTGGTCCCCCCTAAAAACCAAATTTGAAAATTTTGGTGCTCCCTCCAGCTCATTGGAAATTTGTTTAGCCCCCAGCTTGATCCCCCCGGCCCACCCCCCACCCTGGTAAAAAATGAACCGTCCCTAAATGATTACTGTTTATAGATATCAATCGGTTTCAGCGAACAGGATATACAGCAGGATGCGTGGCACTTCATCAAGGAATTCCTCTATGCTGATAATACCATGGTTCTAGCTACATTGTATATTATCTGTGTGGCATTCGGTTTACAGGAGATCCTGCTTCTACACGTAGGCCTAACTCGCAAAACGGAAATATTGATCATAAAGAGTATGATATATAAATGCAGGTTGAACTGAACACAGGGGCTCGGGACAAGAGTCTTCGAGAATGGAATAGAGTATCTCATTTATATATAGTAGCGTATACGTACCGGTGTGATGGATAAGAATATCCTGGTGATTAGTGTCCCTTTTCATATCATTTTCTATTGCAACTAAGAAGGGACACTTATCCCCAATGTGGAGAAAAATGTCCCAGCTGGGTTAGAAGATAGGAGCCAGACACTCTAAGCCACCGGACATCCTTAGCCTCCACACCGGGTCTAAATGAAAGATATTTTCAATAAAAACTCGGACGTATGTGTAATCCTTAACAATCGGTATATACCGAGTATGCTGACGCTTATTGTCACAATTGGGGATCAGTATTTGTCTGTTGAAAGAATGTATCACACATGATGCACACATGATTTAATTTAAACTTCATAACAGCTCCCCTGGCGTCACACAGCCGAAATTGTGGCTGGATGGATTTCCATAAATGACGGTCCTTTTACCCTAGGTATGATAGTTCGACACAAATGAATGATGCATTCGAAACTTCCAAGCGAAAAGGAGGTGTTCGGTTTGACCGTATTTTTTTCCTTAGTGTGTTGCGTTTATAAACCGAAAATATAATTTCCTCTCGTTTACTTTAAAAGTTATTAGCTGGAGAGAGAAAATACCGAATTTTCATATCCTCAATTTTCACCGAGAAGAGATTTGTCAAAAAAATATTACGAGTATTAGAAAATAAGCATTTGTTTGTTTTTGCAATTTTTAGCGATATTCTTGAAGGGAATTCCCTTCATATATAAAATATGACACCTTTAACCCAAACGAGTCTTACATACCGAAATGCGGTAGGTTTGATTCAAAATGATACTGAAAAATCGTTTTGGTTAAAGGTGTCATATTTTCATAATATTGAAATATGTCAAAACGCTTGTAATGCTCTGAAAGGGTGTAGTTCACCGCCATTCGGCACATGATTCCTGAACTTGATAATTGTAACAGCTGCTTGGCCGAATGGTTACAGTGTCGGACTACAGATTAAAAGAAAACCAACTGTTTGGTTCGAATCTCCAAATACCCGATTTTTTTTCATTCTTCCTTTTTTCTCCCATCTGCATTTTCCACATTAAAGTGCAATAGTGACGTGAAATAAAGACAGCGAACCCCTATACGCACGTACTAATCCCTTATTTTATTTTAATTCGTGAATAGAATTGCACACAAACAACTCCACACACACAGTCAGACCACTAGCTCAGTATTCGAATATTCTGATGATCCAGCAGAGCAAAAAATTAATTGTTACACATATATAATTTCGTCTTAGAGCATCGGAAAGTATAACTATGAATTGAAAAGTTATACGGTTAAACTTGTCTGTCTGTGTTGTAATTTATTAAGGAAATAACCCTCAACAAGTGGTGACGCTTGCTTTCCCAAGTGATTATGCATGTGCCAATGTTATCCGTACTAGAATATGAACCACAATTTCCCATTAGACTGGCCTCGCCTGTCTGACAAAGAGTTGGGGAATGCCTGAGCATTACGTCACAATTTACCGGCCGGCTCGGAGCGAGACAATAGAGCAGCAGAGAGCGACTCTGAAGGGAAAAATATCCATCTAAAGCGAACACCTCCTTTGGGTGGTGTTAGACGCGTGTGATTCTCCATTAACTGTTTCTATCAAATGACAGACTAAACTGCACAGATTATTATCTCTGATAACATGGTGATATACTGTACAGGTCGGGAGCCCGTGCACCAAAATGGTCGTCCCGTTTGCACCTCGAGCTGACCAATCTGGCTTTACATTTTTTATCATACTGGGGTCATTTAAAGTCATTGTGAAGAAGCTTAGTGACAAAGAATCATAGCGACTATTATATGGATGGAAATCTGCCTCGGGGGCCTATCGATATAAAGGATTTGCCAGGATTTTCGAGAAATGACGTCATGATGATGTCTTCATAGCCTCGTAATATACATTCATTTTCACCTATATTTATTTCAGTTGAATACTCTACTACAAGAATAAGGCGGAACCTGTCAATAATTCCAGAATAAGGCATCTCGATAGTATTGTACTCTAAAAAAAAACCAAAAAAAAAAAAAAACCAAAAAAACCAAAACAGTTTAATCTTAGTTAACAGTGTTGCAGGAAAACAACGAAATTGAGAAAACAAGATGGCCACCATTCACCAATTAAACACCATTACGAGCTGATTCAATGAAGCTAGACTCCTGCTATATGTTTTTTTGGCGCATTTCCAGAATCTCGAAATATCATGGTATATATGAGAACGAAATTAAATACAACGCAGGTGGGCATTCTGAACCGGGGAGGTAATTATCATAAAAGTAAATCGGAAAACGAAAGTTCAGCGTCAGGTGGATATAACGGATAGAATAGTGCAGCATAATAACAATTGCCATGAAACTAATAAATTCACGAATATTCATCCACGGTTTAACATACACGATATGTAGGACTGGCTATCTAATTCTGTCATAGGGTCCTGCTTGATAAGAACTTTTGACGATTTCAAACAACGTCAGGATGTCTCTAACTGAAAGGTTATCTATGGAGCCGAGATCACCAGATAATTTAAAAAAAATCATGCGTGTCACTTTTACGGCTCCATAGTTATCGTTTAGCATGCCTTCGCCAAGTGTCACTAAGGTTGAAAGCTATGCAAAAATAATGTCATATCCTACCTCTATGGTACGCATAAATGCATGTAACAAGATCCTTCATATATTCTGACACCAACATTTAATTGCTGTCCTGTATAAGATGGAAACAACAGGGCATTCTGTATATACATGACCATAGGATTGTTTATATGTCTGTTGCTTTATTATACTATGCCTGGAAATATTACAGAGACAGACAATGGATAACGTAACACTACAAAAGCTATGTTTTCATGTCGAGTTGAGCCTGGGAATCTCTGTTCTATTCTAGAATACGATCTTTCTAGCATCCCATATAATCCAACAGTATACCCTTACTCAACAGCACGCATTATCTCACAGAATGACTCAGCACAATGCTCTAATCAATGAAATAGAAACATAGGATTTCAGAAAAATTCTTCACAATAAATCTTGCTTCATTGGTTGCTTATCCACCGATTTCTTCTCTATTACTCGGAAAATGAACATTCCGGGTCTGCTCTAGAAAAGGAACCTGAAGTAGTTACAAGTAGAGTAAAACCCGTTCCGAACATCCACATACTAGAACGCAGCTGGTATGATTTGCGTTCGTGCTGTTATTCTGGGCTTCCTCAGTTGAAACTAAAATGTTGGTATCCAAAGTACCTCTTTCACAGTAGGAGTATATTACAATCTCTCTTTTTGGGGAATGGCTTTGGGTACGCTGAAGCAAATATAGTTTGCACATGCCATATCGCAGCTTAATATAACTATATTACACTTTACAAGAGTGTGAGCCTTCATCGATGATCTTCTAAAAGAAATTCTGAAATGATATGCACCAAGAGCCTGTCGACTTATTGCTTTGATTCATTCTTATCAATCAGCCATCCATGGTGCCTAGGGAAGCTTTCATGTAGAGTATATGGTTGCTTTTTAGTCGTCAAACATCCTCAATTCTTCCCATCACTCGCATATCGCTCTAATCCACGTGCTCATCTTTGTTTTCTTTTTATCTTTTCTTACACTTCTTTATTTGAATTTGCATATATTGTTTCACTCCATGACAATGTGGCGTGGCATACTCTCATGTTCTTGCACCATAGGCCCCCATTTATAGTTTGGCAAGTGACATACCTTTCCGATGTGCGAGATTTTTCCTATGGTATTTAGGCTACTCGTTTCTGACAAGTGATGGTCATCATAAGCTGATGCGCAAAAGTCCCAAAGTTTTTCGACAATTTCATATAATGTCATAATGGCATTACTTCGTCTGAGTTAAGAAACCATACCCTCAATGAGATACATAGTATAGGATACAGTAACCATACAGCTGGAGTGAATATGCATGCCGTTTTAGTTTGAGTAAGGAATAAACAAACGAACATGTATCTACTGAACTATGTCAATTCAATTAATCTGTGAAAATATGGATAGCATACATCGGCACAGGGCCATCATTAGTTATTCATCCGAATGCGAATCTAATCTACCCGAGAGAGATAATTATTCAAAACGGTATGTGTAGTTATAAATGCATGCATATCTGATGACAATGAACACAGCCAATTATTTCTCGGGCCTATTTATGTGTATTGCTGAAGACTCAAATGACCTTTTCACTTCTGATCTAGTTTGCGCTGTTCGTTTCTAAATTGTAATATTATAGATGACCTTTTTAAAAAACTGTTTCCATCAAGTTCACCTACACTAATAATCTTTCGTCTGACCCACATAATCTGCTGATGTTGAACATACGTTTTGATATCCACTGTTATTGGTCAATAATATCTCAACTGTTTAACCCAGTCTTTTACATAAATAGAACTGTTGGATCCTTCTCATTGGTCGTTGTTGAATAATCTTTCTACCGTGATTGAGAGAGAATTTTGATGGCTAGTACTGCCCAACTATTTCTTCTGTCGACTGGGAAAGGAACCAAAACTGTTTGTCATACTTGCTCAACCTTTCAAGGGACCTTGTTTTTTGATAAACGTCAAAACAACTCATAACTATCGTAAATTCTAGGTTATAATTAATAGACCCTGGCTAACCATCTGTATTGATGTATTCAGTAAAGTTAATCAATTTATTAGCAAAATTACTCAACTAATCTCTTCAGTTAATTAACACAATCGCTATTATTTTGACAAAAACCAATGTCAGATACACCTGTATAAACCCTGGGTGGTCTTTCAAAATTGTTTGAAATTTTGAGTTGTCTGTTGACTGTTGATGTTACCATTGATGGATAGAAAAGTTCCTTCGCTCTTAAAATAATGACATAGCTCCCTCTTACATGAAAGCTGAGTAGTATATAAAGCACAAATTCGGTCTCATTGACCTCTCTGGCTCGGAGTATCCGACCGAATGGGTGCAGCGTGGAAATATCGTCAATTGGCGCATGCGCAGACCGAGAATTGTGCGAAAGGGGCATCGTAAGGGACGTTTTGGAGATGAGAGAGGCCAATATTTGTCCGAATGTCATGTTGAAGCATTCGTGGGGGAACAGTCACCTGGATGGGGGTGTAGTGGAAATACCCTCCATCTGAGCATGTGCAGTGGAAAAGGGGCATTGGAATGAACGTTTTGGTTGGTTGTTTGAAGTTTACCGTCGCACCTAAACTTATCGGTCACACAGTGACGATGACCCAAACAAACATACCCTAGCCAAACCCTAACAAAAACCTAACCAAAGCTACAAAAAATTTAGAATTTCGAATTTTGAAAATTAGGCTCCACTTTGAAAATTAGGCTCCACAGACACTGGTGATCACAATGGATCGTCAGAGAGCCTAAATTGTTTGGCACTTTAATCTACCTCCTGTGCCAGACAAACATGGTACAAACCATGCTGCCCTAAGCTGGAGGGCTGAACGCTTTGGTGTTGAGATGGACCAATATGGGTCCGAATGGGTCGTGTGAGGTGTCCTAGTGTAGCACCCGTAGAGTAGAGTCAGACTGGGATTGATATGCGCCTGTGCACTCTGGGAGTAGTAAAGAAACGGGAGTTTCGGAAGTGCAACGGACCGCGATTGGGGACCCGGTATAATTGCATCAGCGTAGGTGTGTGGGAGAGGGGAAGTGGAGGAGGAGGAGTAGGAGGAGAGATGGGGTTGAGTGAGTGAGTGGTCATATGAAGTTGTGTAAACCATTAGCCTCGGGCTGTATCCAAACTTGGGTGGTAACCTCTTGAAGTTCTTATCGGGTAGAGCCAAACCGGTCGATATATGCGTGCGCATGCACACTGAAGAGTAGTAGAGAAAGGGGAGATTCGGAGGTGGTGCTAACGGACCATGGGAGGTGTCATTCTGTGGCACTCGTGGGAGAGCCTCAGACTCTAAGGGTGTGACGTGAAAGTAAGGTTATGGCGTGCATGCGCAGTAGAAAAACAGCATTGGCCAGACCGTTTCCTTTTTATAGCACGCTACCTGGTGATCTATATTAGCACACTAAGTTCAACTACCCCAAGTCGAGGACCGAGATGCATTGGTGCATGATTGAGCTGCATATCAATAGTCAAGGTCTCTTCTGGGCCTAAAATATTGTTTTCACGTAATATGTTGTTGGATGCAATAAAATCAAAACAATATCATACCTGCGTGTAGTCTGTACAGAAGAGTATAAACAATGAGTCATCAGTGCCGCGAGCTTGAACAGAAATGTGGGATTCTAATTTTAACCTAGGTGACATACGCCAGTCAATCAGCATGCTGGGAAAGTAGCCAGTCAGTGGCCTAGGGTATTCACGGCGCCCATACCTCGACATGTAAAAGCATGTACCAAAATGTAGCACTATATTACAAGCGTCTGGTCGGTCATTCATAATTCAGCCGTCGTCCCTTGAAGAATATCCGCGTCCATAATCCAAAGACCTATTCCATATTCCATATAACATTATTAGCACCAAATTCAAAAATACAATTATAGTGTACATAAACATAGGCTAGTTTCCTGCAAGGGAGAAGCGAACAACAGTTTTCAAAGATGCCGACAAGACATCATGACACATTATGTCCATCATAACCTGTGTTAGTCAGGATGGCCTAAGAGTGGTCTAAAGGGCCAGTCTTAAGTGGTGGTCCATACATGGTCCCACTCCTGACAACCACCCTTTCCTTTATTCTTCGCCATGTTGTAAAATCATTGTACAAGGTAGCACTATGTATGACTACAACCAGCATTTGTCAGGATGGCCGAGTAGTCTAAGGCAGCAGGCTCAAGATCCATGGAATTTTCTTCCCTGGGTTATGGGTATGCTGGTCTACATATGCAAACTCCTGACACGTACAACTTTACTGGTCACAATAACCAGTGTGCTAAATGGGCCGTGTGAGGTGGGCAACGCTCGTGGGGGCGAGTTGGAGAATAGTAGAAAAAGGGCAGTTTCGGAGGTGCGCATGTGCGCACATTCATCCACAGAATAAATACACAACCGCACCCACCCACCCACACATACCCACGCACACACATGTAACTCTACTAGGTAGCCAGAGCGAACCTGGTTCCATCTCCCCAAAAAGCGCTCCTTGGCACTTCTGAAACTCTACTACTCAGACTGCCAGTCTGGATCTACTGGGCCAGAGAGAATATTATAGATGCGAAATCAAATAACGACTTTGATTGGACAGGAGCAGCCGTCGACGCTTCTGTTAGGGGGTTAAGATAGGCATTAAGGCGTTGCGCGGGGATTCCCCTTGCTACATGTATTGCTATGCAGATAACTTTGAAGTACCCGGGCATAGTCAGAACCTCCGAAAGTGCCCTTTCTCTGCTACACGTCAGTGCGTATACGCTTTTCACCCCAGTCTACCTATACCCGACATCATCTATAAATAGAACAAGGTTTTTCCCAAACAACATACACCTTGTCGACGCGCTAGTATTATATAATATCATGGTACAATCTCTCGCAAAAGATAAAACATGGTTAGGATAAGATGTTAAGGCGTTAAGATAGGGCGCTGAGGCGTTACTGTAAAACTCTCCACAAAGGTCATAGGTCAAATATACTGGATTTCTGCTTTCTCTACTACTAAGGGGAACTGGGTTACTTTCCTTGATTTTTACTTCCCCGAAATTGAGAGATTACACTATCTCAACAACAACAAAGCAACATTCCCATTGCTATGACTCACCCCGTTATCCTCTTTATTGCCTTATTGTTTCTATTGGGAACCCATATTAGCCCATCTAGATCTGGTTGGTAGGAATTTCCCATCTTTTAGGAGTAAAGTGCGTGTTTTCGGATCTTTTTCGGGCAAAGTTTTACATGCATTTACCCATGAGCTGATCGGTTTCGAGGAATGTTTCACATTGACACCCCGCACGACCCATTCGGACCAATATCGGCCCACCTCGGCCCCAAAACGTCCATTCCAATGCTCTTTACCCAAAATTCCCTGCCTGTGCATGGCACCATAGCCTTACTTCCACGATACACTCATCCCATCTGACGCTACACCACGAGTGCTTCACTTTGATACCACACAACCCATCGAAACGTCCATCTAATTTCATAATACGATAGACTGCCCTTGTTCTGCTACATCATAATTCTTCTTGTCTTCTTAATAGCCCCTTGGGTGTGCCTAAAAATCGGGACTCATTTACGGGAAGAAAATCTGACAAAAAACGGTTAGGTTGACACCCCCTTTTTTTTGCCTTTTTAAGTTGAGACCGGACCAGGGAACGTGAGTAAGAAGTTTAATTGAAATCGCTCTTACAGATTTTTATGGAAATTGAGCCGAATTTGACCATTTTTCGACATTTTTAAGGGGTTTTCTAGGAAAAATGAAGCAAGCATGGAGGAGAATGTTCGAGTTAAATTTTTCTATAACATAGCAGTGTTCTATCTCAAAATAATAGTTTCATCATGCTCTTTCAGAAAATATATACATATAAGTGATTTGGGTTGAAGGTTTTGCGACAACTGGTGGCCGAAAAACGGACCCATAGTCTATTCCATGCCAAATAAAAGAATCTCCGGAGTGCACCCTTTAAGGCATAATAGTGGAGTCTATGCATTATCTTAATGTAGACTCCGTTACGGAGCGGAGATGTATCATTACGCCAGATTGTTTAATTTTGACTGCCTAGTTATACCTGAAGCGCTATTTTCGGAAGCAGGTGGCAAGAAGACCAGGAGTTCGATTAAAATAATCCACAGTGTGTCCATTAGTATACAATTGAGGTTACTGCATACTGTATTCCATACAGGAGTTATCTCCCCCTGGACTGAGATTTCGGTGGATATTATGGCAGAACGAGGTCCTATCAGAATGATATAAATTTGCCAGTGTAAATTTTCTTTACAAGAGAACCCATTTACAGTCCATAAAGGATGGAATGGATGTATATTATTATGGTTTTACAAATTATTTCTCAAGTTTATGAAGTATTTCCCATGTTTCTAAGAGAAAATTGAGTGCAAAATTACCAATAATTTGACTTGGTTACATCGCTTATTTCCATTTTCCCGCGTTTCTGCTATCATCGGAAAGCGGAAAAGTAACCACGGCCTTCATATTGCCGAATGGATGACCATTATTAAGAAGAAATAGGTTAATTTTGAGTTTTGTTCTCGAAAATCCTGCTAGAATTGTCAAAATTGATCAAAACAAAGATGGGGTAGGGGGAAAGTTATCGGTCGGATTTCCCAAAATAATATGTATAACTGGCAAGTGTTGTATACCGCCATACTCGCAAACATTCTGAGATTACGATACATGTGAATAATTAATTTCGTAAAAAACATCCTGTCCCTCCACAGTTTCGTAGTAATGGCCCCTCTCTAATTTCATAATACGATAGACTGCCCTTGTTCTGCTACATCATAATTCTTCTTGTCTTCTTAATAGCTTATATCTATAATGCCATCCTATTCAGCATTATCAACGCTGCAAACGAGTACGTACAAATCGAGTGCTGGCTTCGTCTATACGCTGATCGGGATCATGGAGTAAAGTTTGTCCTGCCTCAGTTATGCCCCTTGGGTGTGCCTAAAAATCGGGACTCATTTACGGGAAGAAAATCTGACAAAAAACGGTTAGGTTGACAGCCCTTTTTTTTTGCCTTTTTAAGTTGAGACCGGACCAGGGAACGTGACTAAGAAGTTTAATTGAAATCGCTCTTACAGATTTTTCTGGAAATTGAGCCGAATTTGACCATTTTTCGACATTTTTAAGGGGTTTTCTAGGAAAAATGAAGCAAGCATGGAGGAGAATGTTCGAGTTAAATTTTTCTATAACATAGCAGTGTTATATCTTAAACTAATAGTTTCATCATGCTCTTTCAGAAAATATATACATATAAGTGATTTGGATTCAAGGTTTTGCGACAACTGGTGGCCGAAAAACGGACCCATAGTCTATTCCATGCCAAATAAAAGAATCTCCGGAGTGCACCCTCAGGCCTGCCTATGCACTACGCATGCGCAGTCAGAACTTTTCAGCGGAATTCACCCCCTGTCATCGTGTTCTACAACCCGAGGCAGAGAAAACAAGGTGCCACACCTCATACCGCAAATGTCCATGAGTGGTTTGCCGAAGGTACCCGGTCACTGTCCACTGCCCCAGAATGATCCTGACATGTCCCCCCCCAGATCTGCCTGAACGTTTCAGCAAAATTCACCCCATGGCCTTGAGACTTCTCCTATCGTGTTCTACAGAACGAGACAGAAAACAAGGTTTCACACCCCATACCGCAAACCATTAGGTTTAGCATTGAAAAAACTGAAGCGTACGGTCTTATTTAGGGACAGATAACTCTTGCTGGGTCGTCACGCGACCGGAAATTTACTTTGACCCGGACATAACCTTTAGCTCGGACGTGGCCTTAAACTCGGGTGGTTCTCCACAGTTTCGTAGCAATGACCCCGGTCTAATTTCATAATACGATAGACTGTCCGTGTTTTGCTACATCATAAATCTTCTTGCCTTCTTATAGCTTATATCTATAATACCATCCTGTTTAGTATTATCAACGCTGCAAACGAGCATATACAGTTCGATGGCTGGTTTCGTCTACATGAAATAAATTCTGTCCTGCCTCAATTATTCCCCTTGTTTGTGACTGAAAATCAGGACTCATTTACGGAGGGAAAATCTGACAAAAAATGAGGAGTTTGACCCCCACTTTTTCGCTTTTTTTTTAAGTTGATACCGGACCTGGGAACATGAGAAAGAATTTTAATTGAAATCGCTCTTCCAGATTTTTCTGGAAATTGAGCCTAATTTGCCCATTTTTCGACATTTTAACCCTACCTGGGCGGGGGGGGCCACCAAACTTTCTGCGCTATATCCGAAACGACAAATAATGGAGAGCGGACCCTTGCCGAATGGAAGAATCTTTGGGGTGCACCATTGGATGTGACCTTGGACCCTGACGTAACCTTTGACAGACACAGATGTGACATTTGACCCGGAAGTGACGTCACCAGATGTGACGTCATCCGTGGCGTCATAGTGACGTCACTCCTGAGACCATATTCGTTACACCATAACAATTTCTACGTTCCTACTTCGAACTTGCCTTGGTCGGACGAACTGCCATTATTGTTCAAAATCAGAAATGTCAATTTCGCCTGACGAACCAATCAAGCACAGCAACACACCTCCTCCGTAGACTGACGTAATGTCAATGCCAGTCAATCGCTGACGCCGTCTCAGAGCACGTTTGGGAAAGATAATGGATAATACGTCATGCATATTCGTGAGGCTATACAGGCTGCGTTTGAACAATAATGGCAGCTCGTTCGACCAAGGCAAGTTCAGAACGTGAGCGTAGAAATTGGCTTGATGAACGAAGATGTCCTCAGACTCGCTCCTCGTTCTTTATATACTACTTATGTGCAAGTCGGTATGTGGATGAGGATGTGTGGATATATAGATATTGATGCGGAAAATGTGAATATTTGGAAGTCGATATGTGGATGTAGCACTGTGGATGTGGATATATAAAAGTCAATATATATATGTGGTTGTGGAAATGTCGATCTGTGGAAGTTGATATGTGGCTGTGGAAATGCTGATATGCTTATGTGGAAGTCGACATTGTGGATGTGGATAAATAGATCTGGGTGCGTATATGTGAATACATAGATGTGAAAATTATTAAGATGTGGATATTATATAGATGTGGCTAGTACATAGATGTGAATGTTAAGGTGTGGCTATATAAAACGCGTTTTAGTCTTGAAAATTCAAAAGTGACTGACCTTCGCTTATTCTCTTCCTCATCACATAGCGTACATGTAAAATAGTGGTTACATAGTATATGTATGCATTGATAAAGCGAATGGAAAGAAACAGATATGGTAAATTCTTTTCTCTATAGATGAAATTCAAAGGTGACTAAACATGGCTATTTAAGAGCACTTATATACGTGGAAATAAAAATTCACATGTTATGTGTGGGGAATCGAGTAAGGTATACACATGTGTGCGTATAAAGGGTTGATAGATTATTTTTAATTCTGGGTATTAACATAGTTATGTTATGCGTACGCGTTATGTTTTTGGAGATTGACTTATCTCTTCTTATCAAAAGTTTGTTTAATTAATTGTCTTTATCTTAAGAAATTGGAATAAAACAGTTTGATAATGAAACAACTGCACATACGCAATTTAGTCTGCAAACTCAAATGTGATATACCTCTATCTATACTTATCTTCCCAATAACCTCTATGTAAATAAATGGTTGTATAGGATACATCTGCACTGGTGTGGCGATTCGAGTGGAATGGCTATGCTAAATCCTTCAATCTATAGGGCATACTCCCTCTTGATCTACCATGGTTACTAATTATATCAAAGTCATCAATGATGGCGCGGTCCTGTACGCGATTCTGCTTACATGCCAAACGAATATCTAGATATGGAATGAAAACTGTAAGAAGTTTGTTTAAACTAAAAGGATATCGTCGAATCATTGAACCTAAACCGATTGCACAACTTCTCGTACGCATTGATCCTTCTTGATCTAGCCTGGTTGATCCCAACCTGATAATGCTCTTGATCCTTTGCCTGGACCTGATCATGTGTTACGTCACTTCCTGTGGCGATTCGAATCGAATGGCTATGCTAAATCCTTTACTATCTAGGTCATACTCCCTCTTGATCAAACATGGAGGCTAATTATACCTACGCCATCAATCATGGCGATCACCTACGTCATCAAACATGGCGGTCGTGTACGCGACTCTGATTGGTGCAATGTTTACATGCCAATCGCATATCCGGATATGGAGTGAAAACTTTAAGGAGTTTTCCCGACTTTGTTTAAACTACAAGGATCAGTAGATTTATACGGTTTATACCCGAGGTATCACGTAATCAAAAGCGATCTACGATTCTTAGTCAATTATACGTACGTTCTCAAACATGGTGGTCGCATACTTGATTCTGATGGGTTGAATCATTGAACCTAAACAGATTTAACAACTTCTCTTGATCCTTCTTGATCTAGCCTCCCTGATCCCATCTTGATAATGTTCTTAATCCTGTGCCCTCACCCTAATCATGTGTTACGTCACTTCCTGGGATTACTTCGTTTCCAGTGATTACGTCACTTCCTGTGATTACGTCAGTTTCGGTGATGACGCCACATACCGTGATTACGTCATTGCTACTCATTTGACCCTGATCATGATGACATTACTGAACCTGATCGTGACACCTGAACTTGTTTTACATCAAAATCCCAGTGTGGAGCGGTTTAACTGAACTCAAAATAAATAGAGCGACTACTGCAATACGATACATAGTGTTTTACATCACTTCCTGTGATGACAGTACTTCCGGTTATGACATCACTTTCGGCAATGAGATCACGCCCTCCTTCCCCCTCTAATGATGATCCTGATCACAATCATTTGGTGTGATGCTCTCATTTTCCCATTACTCTTGTCACCATGTCTGCGCATTTTGTCAAAATTTAAGAGATTATGTGATGCCGCCGCAAAGCGTTTTGTCACAAATTTGGCATTTTGTCACAATTGCGACAAAACGAGTTGACACCGCATGCGGTGTTAACATGAGGCAAAATGGAAGTTGATGAGAAACTGCATTCCATGACCGGTGATATGAGCCATGTGGTCGCGTCATTCAATGTGACCACATGAAAACTCACAATCAAAACATGGCTGAGATAAATAAACAACGAAACGTCGGGGGATTACCCGTGGTTCAGGGTTGTCTATGGGTACACTGCAAAAAGTGGTTACATGTTTAACGTTTCATTTTGAGATGGGTAACATGTGAGATGGTTCATAATGCTACATGTTTCACCCGTTTTCCCATGAAAACATGTCTCAAAGACGTGAGAATACAGCTATTTGAGGGTTGCGACATGTTTCAATCGCGTTGCCGTTTCACTATAATGACCCGAATAGCTGTTTGAAACATCAAAGCCGAAACACGTACAACCGAGTCGCAAAAGCGACATGTCTCAAGGAACACAGTCAAAAAGACGGATAATGTTGTCTGGTGCATGGAAGTACTGGCTTCCCCCAAAAATTTTCTCGTCTTTAGCGATCCTGAATATATCTGTCGATATTGGGAATAAACAGACCGACTAATTTAACTGAATCACTTGCATCGTAATATAACTCTTCCAGGCCTAGGGTATTTGACTATTTTTGGCCTGCCAAGGCTTCGGAAGAGACGCCTCCTCCCCACTAAATATTTGTTCACTCCTTGATTCTGAAAGCCCCCAAAATATATCTTGGGGTCCGCTCTGCTGCAAAAATAAAAAAAAAGCAATCCTTGAACATTTTGTTTATTTGTGCCAGGTTCTCCGAAGTAAATTACATAGTACATTAGGTAAGAATTATCTGATGTGAAATAAAAATAGCTCATGCACTCTTTTATCAAAAAAATAAAAACTCGAAGAAAACGGTAAAACACCACATTTCTGGTCCCCCACATGATCGCCACTTTAAATTTACCAATGATTCATACCAAAAAAAAATACAAAGCATGTGTCGCTATAAAACATGAGTGACATTGATGGGGCATCATTGAGGGCTCGCGTTGGAAGAAACAACAACTGTGTTCTTTGTGTGACCAGATCTACATCCAGTATTTTAAATGTGTGTAGCGCATCAGGATATTTTCTGGACAGTACGATTGCTCTATATACGATTCGGCCACTGACACCAAACCATGCAGGCATCTTCACATTTCAAGTTGAATACTACACTAATGTTTCGTCATTTACCTTGACCTATTGAATAGAGTAAATTGGTAAAAACTAAGAAACGCACGTGATGTCATATAGCCAATCAAAATAGGAGCTTGCCAACACAGTGCAGCGAGGATTTTCTTTGACGTCAGCCTGTGACATTTCCAAATATGGCAAGTGGTGGTTGTATTGATGTTAATTTCTTTCGAATAGTCAATCAAAATTGAATTTTAAAGAGGTCATAAGATCCACTCCTCCTAATGTGGATCACGGAATATTTATAGAGCTATGACATCATCAAACTCATATTCTGATCAGATATTGTGTTTATATGTTCAGCCAAGGCAACACGTGTGGTGTTCGACTTGGATATGCGAAGATGAAACCAGGAGGAGAGATTATTTTTTATCTTTAGGAAAATATTGAATATTGTTTGTGTGTAAAACAATTTTCCTCCTTCCTCCCTAACTGTGACCACTGTTGCGACAACTCGAGACGAGTCCATGACTCCGTTATCTTATTAATCATCTGCGATCCGTATTCCATTTCCCGAAGCGGAATGGAATTTCAACGACTCGGAGATATTTATCGCGAGCAGATGAATGAATGATTTTCAAGTTACATTCATGTATCTAAGTCAGCAAGTATGGTCAATATCTGTATGCAATTTAGTACCCCCTGTTGAGAGCTGCTTCCTGTGTGCTGGATTAGGCTGTGTCATGTCAACAGACCGATGTGGCAACTTGAGTAAATTATTATTTGGGTTAATATGAAATAGGCAAAGCCTAGAAGCGAACGCAGATAGAAAATCTGCCTTCTCTTCTGGCTTTACCTATTACATATCAAGTTAGAAAATTCAAATGAGATTCCCAACATTATAATTTATACTCTGTGAATGCAGTGGAAAAAACAGAGATTTGGATGGGAATAATAATAATTTAATTTATTCCACAATACAATTTCAATTCAATTCATTCCTTTACACCCAAACCACTCTCTGTGATATATGGGGCAAAATACATGGATACCGGTAACTGTTCGAAACAGCTTTTAAACAAATATACAATTATCACAGTAAAACAACTTGTCTCACCTTTATTATGGGATATAGACAATTTCTGGTTTTAGGGTTGTCCGGCGAAGTACACCTATAAACATAGTTCCAAATTGTTTATTCTTTCTCAGACCAAAATAGTTATCCTTCAGTGATTGACAGGCTTTGTAGGCCTATATATAGTCACTTAACATGTACTTAATCTCTAATCTGTATTAAATAATACTCTATTAATTGTTTTCTTTTGAGATATCAGATTAATACGCACTAAACTATGGAAGCCTGTTATTGTCACTCTTCCAAAGATTGACTTCAGCTCAGAGAAATGCAGTTCAGGAGGCAACATGCACATGTGTAAAGAGCTGCCCTACCATAGCTCTTGGGGCTGTACATGTATCTATGCTGGGTCTAGTTTCTGAAGAATGAAGAGGTCAAGCTAAAACTAGGTCATCACATGGACTGGTGTTAGGAATATATGTACATGTATGTAGTGAAATTAATGAATCAATTGAACTTAAACTTAGAAATAATACTATCTGACATGTCTGAGAACTGAAATATTCTGAGATGGATGCCTTGGCACTTGTGTTCTAATACTTTCATTCAGTGCCAGTACCGGGTGTATGTATAATAGTAGTACCACTACATACGGATCAGCTTGGTATTATGGCCAGTTTTTCATGTGTTTTTTGGGGGGCTTTTCAAACAAATAGATACTATTTTGAATTGAAACTCTGGAAAAGAAATCTGTTGCTCAGGAAGCAGCTATATCTCCACTATTGCTACCAGTCAATCAATAGTCTCTGAAAATGATACTCGGGTGAGTCGGGTATGACAATCAGTTAAAAACTATTTTTCCTGTGAGCCATTAATTACAAAATACTAATTTACAAATGGAAGTACAGTGCAATAAAATCTAGATTATGCAAAGAAACTTCACTTGCGATGGATGGTATCTGACCCAACCCTCAATCAAGCAATATTAGCATTTATCTTCTGAACCACCTTTCTATATATGCCCATGGGCCTAGTTACAATCCTTAAGCTTTGGGGATTCATATAAATAAAAACTTATGATGGAAACCATTCTTGAATTGTTTGTTGTTTTTTTTCAAGTCGGGAGGAAAAAAAACCCACGCACAACTTACGAAGTTACATCGCCCACACTGGATGGTGACGCCATGCTTGGAAAACCCCTTTCATTTGTTGCATTTCATGAAGCTATCCATATATTTTTACAATCATTGATGCTTTGGTGATTAGTATAAATAAAATCTGATGATGGAAACCTTTCTTGAACTTGTATGTTGTCTAGTCAGTAGAAAACAAAAACACAACACACGACAGCTGCAGCCGCCATTTTTGGAGTTTCCCCACACAATTGTCACATGACATGACGTTATTTGGTGATTCCCGATGTAATAAACTCTAAATCGAGGCTGAAAAGAATGTAGCCAGTGATTCATATATCACGGGACCGTTAAGTGGTCAATTTTTCGCTACGAGTCCGAAACAACCAATCACAGGTGTGTTTAGATAAGGCTATCAAGAAGCCGCTGACAGCGGCTTTCCGGCGCAATATTAAGAAACGTGAGCCGCTCACGCTGGATGAGCTTGTCAATCTCCTGCTCCATCCCCCTAATGATGTTGCTACAATAGTGGCACGCTTCATATAAAATGCGTTCCAACTGAGAAAATGCAAAAATTTAATTGTCCCTGTGTGATATTCTCTCTCAAATATATATGTTACATGTTGGGCCTATCCATGTTGGACTGGGTTTCGTATTGATCTATATCAAGTTCTTCACAGTTCTTCACAGAGTTAAGTAACTTTTGGCAGCAATTAATATAAACAATTATGTACATGTATATGTGTGTAACGGCACAATCTATAATTAGTGGAGGCAGGAAGTAAACTGGATAACAATGTTCACTAGAACTTTGGCTAAATACTACTTCAGTTACATTCGGCAAAAAATGAATAAGAAAAACTTCATGTATAAGGTCGTTGATACAGATGGTACATATCAATTTGCATTGTGGCTATAATTAGATTAATAGTTATAAATAGGCAAAATGTTGGTTAGGCTTTACTCTCGATAAATGTCCTAGGCCAATATTCCACATAAAGATAGCTTTTTTTTTTACAAATTTAGGTACATATCAATACTAGTTTGTATTGACTGGGATGCCTGTATTGCTCCCTCATGTTTTCACAGAAAGGCCGGAGTAGTATACAAAGAGTGAATGGACGCAACAGCGCCTCACTGCGCATGCGCAGAACCTTTGGTGACGTCACAAATGGGCGGTATTGGGGCGTGTGCGCATGCGTGTGTGTGTGTGTGTGGATGGTGGGTGCTGGGTTCAAAATGGCGGCGTGTGTGTGGATGGTGGGTGCTGGGTTCAAAATGGCGGCAAGTGTGGATGGTGGGTGCTGGGTTCAAAATGGCGGATTGTTGTGGATGGTGGGTGCTGGGTTCAAAATGGCGGATTGTTGTGGATGGTGGGTGCTGGGTTCAAAATGGCGGCAAGTGTGGATGGTGGGTGCTGGGTTCAAAATGGCGGATTGTTGTGGATGGTGGGTGCTGGGTTCAAAATGGCGGATTGTTGTGGATGGTGGGTGCTGGGTTCAAAATGGCGGCAATATACATTGTACTGCTCACATCTTATTATGTGGATGGTGGGTGCTGGGTTCAAAATGGCGGCAAGTGTGGATGGTGGGTGCTGGGTTCAAAATGGCGGATTGTTGTGGATGGTGGGTGCTGGGTTCAAAATGGCGGATTGTTGTGGATGGTGGATGCTGGGTTCAAAATGGCGGCGTGTGTGTGGATGGTGGGTGCTGGGTTCAAAATGGCGGATTGTAGAAAAACGTATAAAAGGAGTCGATTTTTAGGGTAGGGGTGTATTCATTGCACTACTTTGCGGAGCACTGTGACTTACCTGACCTTTGACAGCCAATCAGAAGCGAGTATTTTGACCTCGTCTGCCTGTATGGAATGCATGTACTGACTTGGTTCTGGGTTTTTTCCATCACGGTTGTGCGGAAGGTGTATGACGTCACTTCCGGTCTGCGTGAATCGGGCGTGACCTGGGACTATGGAATGCATGTACTGACTTGGTTCTGGGTTTCTTCCATCACGGTTGTGCGCAGGTGTATGACGTCACTTCCGGTCTGCGTGAATCGGGCGTGACCTGGGACTATGGGATGCATGTACTGACTTGGTTCTGGGTATTTGTCATCACGGGGAGGTCACGTGATCAGTTCAAGGTCATATCCATTTTTTATCGATATGTCAACCCCACACCCAGCCCATTAGATGCCCCTTCACCTAAGCTCACTTTGGTACCTCACTCGACCCCATCGGTCCACTAGGGGCTCCCCTAGTTCCAAAAAGGCTATTTTCATACCCTTCGGCCACCGCGCATGCGCAGAATCACCCTAATTCAACCCCACACCCAGTCCATTAGATGTCCCTTCACCTAAGCTTCACTTTGATACCTCACTCGACCCCATTGGGCCATTAGGGGCGCTCCTAGCTCCAAAAAGGCTTTTCATACCCTTTTCGAGTGCGCATGCGCACAATCACCCTAATTCAATCCCACACCCAGTCCATCAGATGCTCCTTCACGTAAGCTTCAATTTGATACCTCACTCGACCCACTTCTCCCCCCCAAAAAAATAAATTTTTTTTAGCTCCTTCAGCATTTTCATACCCTTCGGCCACCGCGCATGCGCAGAATCACCCTAATTCAACCCCACACCCAGTCCATCAGATGCTCCTTCACCAATGCTTCAATTTGATACCTCACTCGACCCACTTCCCCCAAAAAATTTTTAGCTTCCTCCGCGGTGATGCGGCACCGCCAGACCGCATCACCGCGAAATTTTTTTTGGGAGGTAGTGGGTCGAGTGAGGTATCAAATTGAAGCTGACGTGAAATGCTTCACATTGATACCTCACTCGACCCCATTGGACCATTAGGGGCTCCCCTAGCTCCAAAAAGGTTATGAAATTTCGTTGACCTGGCCTTGTGAAGATGAAATAAGGAGCTAAACATTTTTTTTTTTTTTTGGGAGAAGCGGGTCGAGTGAGGTATCAAATTGAAGCTTACGTGAAGGAGCATCTGATGGACTGGGTGTGGGGTTGAATTAGGGTGATTCTGCGCATGCGCGGTGGCCGAAGGGTATAATTTTTTTCAATAATTTCAAAAAAATTAAAAAAATTAATTTTTTTTTTTTCTTTCAGGAGTAGGATGATGGGAGTTGGTGTTAATTTTTTGTGCTTTTGATAGAAGTTTCCTCTTCCGGAAAGATGGTTGGCCCTGAAAAGGGCCTTTGAAAGTGTTACGACACTCACCGAAGTCGTTATACTGGGAGTTTCGGCAGGCAACGTCGTTGTTGTTGTTGTTGTTGTTGCAGGTGTATGGCTATTTAACCATGCAAGGTCTTGTTCGTTTTCTCCATCAGTTATGTCACCGTCGTCGGATTCTTCTTCTTCTACGGTCACCATCCTGTTAATTTCTTCGTGTTATTACAGCTCGCCGGAGTTGTTCGAGTTCTCCTGTACTTTGTCTGATCATGGCTTCGTGTTCAATTTCCCGCTGAAAGCTTGTAACTATGGTTATTCCACCATTTTCTTCAATGCTAAGCATCTCTCTGTGTTCTGTAGCCGCAGCATTTCTAGGATCTCTAGGGGGATGGTGAGTGAACAGTGGTCGTCTTCTTGTAGCCATGATTGAATTTGTGAATAAATGACAACAGACTACACGTTATTTATAGTCTAGACGGTTTGTGGATGGTGGGTGCTGGGTTCAAAATGGCGGATTGTTGTGGATGGTGGGTGCTGGGTTCAAAATGGCGGCGTGTGTGGATGGTGGGTGCTGGGTTCAAAATGGCGGCGTGTGTGTGTGTGTGGATGGTGGGTGCTGGGTTCAAAATGGCGGCCGGTGTGAGTCAGTGCAAGATTATAGTAAAAAATGGTGTGTTTTATTTTTTTCCAAAGTTTTATTTTTTACAAAGTTTTATTTCGATAAACCTGCTGGAATTTTCAGGGTAATATGATAAGATTGTAAGTGATAATCTTCATGTAGTTTTAGCCAGGAAAATCGATTATTTTCCAGTGTACTGGGTTTTCCATCAGATTTTAGTGCATAATATTGCTGAAATAATGCCAACAGAAAACTCAGACTCAATTTAAATATTTATTTGTATTGAGAAAATTACAAGAATTTCGAAGAGAAAAGAGCCGAGATAATGTCTGTCTGTCCTGGAAATCAGCTGATCAGCAATAAATCGACATCTCCGTGACCTTCAACGAGATTTTGACATTAGGTTTTACCCGCTTTTATCACAAATCATTATAAAGAAATTGTCACACCCGGTGAACTCCTGAAACCCACATCCTACCTGAGAGTTTGGTAAGATATTCCATTCATTCGTTACCGTTCCCGTGGAGTAGAATTTCATCCACCAGCTTTCACTGTTGTGGTGCGGGTCGGGGGGCGGGAGTTTTGCACTGATGAAAACCAATGTCGTCCTCTCTCACGAAACCAAACACAAAAATTGACAAATTATACGGACTGCCACGATAAGCGAATGTATGCAACAAATAGCGTTCCGTACTGCAGATGTCCGATAAAATCCCTCCAGTCAAGGGGGGGGGAGGGGGAGTGTTACAGAATGTTGATTCCACAAAACCTGTTCGGTGGCCTACATCATCGTTCAATCGCTGCTCATAAAGGCTGCGTTCAGCTCACCAGAACTGTACACACTTCGAAATCTGTGAAAGAATATCAATTTTCACGTTTCCTGTCTGATATCACACAAATTTATGCGTCCGCTCGAACACAACACAGCACACTCCCTCGATTACAGTCCACGTGTGACGGGTACATGCAGGCGATGAATGATGCAGAGTTTCGTCACATTATTGATCTCAGCGGACACCGAAAGGAAGAAAGTTCCGTTATAAACTGCGACAGAGAATGTTCCCCAGCTCAGAAAACAACACAATGATCAGTGAAATCGTCCTCCGTATGCCTACCCGGGGCGCGGTAAAACAGCAAGAAAATTGTAACAAACGCTAACAAAATGGCTGCTCAAGGTCAATTTGCCCGGATAATAACGCCAGCCAAACCACATCCCCATCTATACGCTTTGGTGCAAGGGAGACAACTCGGACTAGACCAATTCCCAGGCGAAGATGATGTCCGCTATATTTGGCCTGTATGGGTATAGGGGTGGTCGTTTTTTTATGGCTTTTACTATGAGCTATGAGGTTGATCATGTAGAATACGATGGAAAAAACTATGAAAGTACCGGGTAGGCTTGTATATAGATCCATATAGATCCATATAGACCCATATACACTCATATACTGGGATATTAGTATGTATAAATCCATACGGGGTGGACATGTTGGAGTCTAGGTGGAGCACTAGTGGCCCGATTGGGTAGAGTGAGGTCTTATTTTAAAGCTCTCGAGGAAATAAATAAATAAATAAATAAATAAATAATAATCAAAAAAAATCAAAAAAAATCGGCGAGTAGTAGACGAAGGGAAAATTGGGAAGTACTGACCATGCCCCAGAATACTTCATATGCATATCACGGCCTTAAGGCCTATGTAAGATGTAATCTACTTCACAGTTTAGTAGTATAAAAAGCGCAAGTCCTATTGACCTTGCCCCTTCCAAAGAAATAAAATCGGCTCTATTTTACAGGAGTATATACACAGGTCACGTGGGTTGTCACGTCACTTCCGGGTTTTCACTAAACACTACCTCCAAACATAGAAGAGTTCCAATTTTTTCCCTTAGACGTCCGTATGTTCATCCTCCAAACCCACAAGAGTTCCCATGTTCAACCGCCGGGGTGTTTTCCCGCCCCGCCCCAGCGCGCCGCAGTGCGCGCGCGCGCGCGCGTCACCCTGCGTCATCCCCGACAGTGCGCGCGCGCGGACGCGGGTCAAAAGGTCAAAGGGTCACCTCCAGGTCAGACGGTCCAATGTCCAATGAGACAATGTTGCGGTATCGCTATAGTCAGAGCTTGAGCACAAAAAAGGGGGGATTCTAGATGAATCTGGGAAAGATGGGCAGTTCCATTTGGACCAATCAGCGGTCGAGAAAAAGAGCCAATCAGCGGTCGAGAAAAAGAACCAATCAGCGATCGAACAATCAGCCTATCGAATTGGGGTAGTCACGGTGTGCTTTCGCTGACGTCCGCGCCTACATCTGGGTTCTTGTATACCCGGGTAATGTTTTTCTGGACATGGATGGGTTACCTTTGGCTCCATTCTAAGCCACTGATTGGCTAATACGGTGTTCAAAGCCACTTTCATGCATTATGCTCATAGAACTTATAGTCATAATCTATACGTGTTGGACGAGTCTCTTCACTCACCGTATACACGTACCTCAATGAAATGCCCGCTCCAAACCCAGACCAAAAACACGTACTTGGTCTGTAGGCTGATTTCATTGGCTCTCTATTTTTACTATAGTGCTCTTGCATTCTAACCTTGATGGGTTACCTAGAACTTATAGTCATCAACATAATCTATACGTGTTGGACGAGTCTTTTCACTCACCGTATACACGTACCTCAATGAAATGCCCGCCCCAAACCTAGACCAAAAACACGTACTTGGTCTGTAGGCTGATTTCATTGGCTCTCTATTTTTACTATAGTGCTCTTGCATTCTAACCTTGATGGGTTACATTTTGGCCCCATCCTACACCACTGATTTTCAGTTTGACTGAATCTCCACATTGGGCATTGATGCATTATGAATAAAACACACAAGACAGGGGTTTTTTTTTGGTGAGATCTCATTTTTTTTATTCAGTGAACAACAACAACGTGAGAACAACCACGTGAAAACTGAAGC
>JAVTVY010004091.1:0-38472 GCA_036873755.1 Hanleya hanleyi | reverse complement strand
GACCGACATGCGGTTTTTCTTGTCCGGAAAATTATTGCGTGAACTGACTGAAATACTTTTAGGTTTCCGGAATGCTCTACTTTTTTACGAGTAAAATGATATAAATTTTATGCATGTACCTTCTACCGTTTTCCGTAAAAGGGGTCGCTGAAATAAATCGATTGAAAATCAAGACATTTTCTCTATTTTGGGAGATGATACAGAATTAATCATACTCATGTGGATTTGGTAATGACGTGACAAACAAATCTTCATCCACTCGCACAAAGACAGCCTTACTTACAATGAATGATGGCCATAGAGCCACAATATTGTTCGATACTTTGACGCTGGGGATAAAATCTGCAACTATTCCTAGACTACGGTCGATGTTGAGCTGTTGATGGAGGACAATAAGCTTTTTGCCAAGCAGCACAGGTTGCCAGCTAAGACATCAGGGTTACTTCTTGCACTGTCTCTGACTGACTGCAGACTGGCACAGATGCAGATGGAGTGTATACGATCTTCGGTGGCTTTATTGCATAGTTGAAACATCAGTCGACAGTGTATTGATTGGACTTGCTCAGTCTGCTTGTAAGATGTAACAGGCGGTTAACATTTCCCTTTCCTGGTGATGATAAAGAAACTATTCATTTTTATGAGCCTAATCATAAAAATTGGACATTTGGTTTATTTATATACTATATTTGTCTATGCATTTTTATTTTCAGGAAATTTGATGCAGAATATGCACAAAAACCAAAAGTAATACCACTAGCAGCATTCGGATACCAGTGTAGGCTAGAGTCAACTTTATTCAAGACTTCCAACTCTTCTGTAGACAGCCGAGGTTGGTTATATCAGGTGGCAGATTTTCAGTGCGATGAAGATAGCTACGATTGATCAGACAAGATCATGGATAAAACATTGTTGCACAGGAAGCCAGTAATTGGGATTGCTTACTTGGCACTGTTCACAGCAACAATTTATGTCAACAAGGTATGTCATTTCATCTACAAGATTATGTCACCTGGTGTCAGCAAAGCACATGCATGTCACTGTATGTATACAATATTAGGCCATCATGTGTCAATATGTCACATTATGTCTTCACGATTTGTGACCTATCAACATGTTACACTGTCAACAATACAGGTACAAGTACTGTAGTGTACATGCTGGGCACCATGATAGATCTGCTGTAATGGTATGTCTACAGATTGCTAAAGCTTATGCCACGTACACTGACCCTGACAGACAAGAGTCACATGTCTGACGTGTGCAACTAGTCTGGCTCTGTCGTTGTGCACACTCCACGTCTAGGTAAGAATAGGCCTCAGTTCCTCAGAGAGTTTGTAGTAAGAAGCGACTGGGGCATCAATAGGGTTCCCGAGTGTGAAAAGGAATAGGACCCTACCCGTGTGGTTTCCTGGTGTGTGGTTTTCGTGATATGACTGAAATAGTATTGAAAGCGACTTTAAATCATATTCACTCACTCACCATTACTCTGTGAGACTTCCCAGTATTTTTAATACCTATATCACCAGTCAACAAATCAGCTGATCAGAGTAGACTTTACAACGGAATTACCTATTTTTTTTTTAGGTCAAATTCGATTTTTATGATATTTTATGAACGATCATTGCTAGATTCTAAAAATTTGTGTAAAGGTTTTGGTTATACAGTCAACACTGACTGCTGGACTATGTTGAAGTTCATAAGACTATTGTTCTTATCTGCAATAAATTTATTTGCCGGAAGTCCTTCACACTAACATTTTAATATTAACTCACATTCAGAGAAATTATTACTAACTCAACCAGGCAGTTGTTTACCCTGTCTAGAGCAGGTTGCTCATCATCATGAATGCAGAAATCTTGCATTAATCATATATCTCTAATATAATTATATTCCTACATTGTGAAACACCCTGCCAGAAAATACTGGCTCGGGTGAGAATCGAACTCACGACTTAGGGGATACCGTCCCACTGCTCTACCAACTGAGCTACCGAGTCCAGTTGGGAATAGCTTGCTAATTCAATCCATTTCACAAGTACGCGACATATCGTCATGATAAGTGAATTTTGGATATATTTTCGAAGATACAATGTTTCAAATAATAATTTCAGTCATCTTCAGTGATAAATTATAATATAATTATATTCCAACATTGTGAAACGCCCTGCCAGAAAATATTGGCTCGGGTGAGAATCGTTCCCAACTGCGAGCTGTTCCCAACTGGACTCGGTAGCTCAGTTGGTAGAGCAGTGGGACGGTATCCCCTAAGTCGTGAGTTCGATTCTCACCCGAGCCAGTATTCTCTGGCAGGGTGTTTCACAATGTAGGAATATAATTATAATATAATTTATCCCTGAAGATGACTGGAATCATATATCTCTGTCTATCATATTTTTGGTTTTCTATTTCAGTATGTTTTGTCTGTTTTGAGATTCACATATCCAACCATTTTCCAGGGGTGAGTATAAAATACTTCATGATTATCATTTATATTATATTTCCAAATCAGAAAATGGGAACTTGGGGTAACAATAGCACTCCATTTCCGTTGGCGGGTGGGTTCAGGTTCCTGTTGCTTCAATGCGTTTCGCTGAGAAGCTACAGGAACTTGATAATGTTGTGTCTAGTACTGTAATATCACTTGTCTTTATTGCACCATGTAAGCATCCTGTCTGTGTCTTGTGCGCTGTCCTCAGTGTTTTATAGGGTGGATGGAGGGTGTCTGGTTTCATGCTGCTTCAAAGATTTCTTCTTTGAAGCAGCAGGAACACAACTGGGCTGGGTGGTGCTAAGTTGGTTCGTCGTGATATAGCTGAAATATTGTTGAAAGCGACGTTAAATTCTATTCACTCACTCACTCCATTGTAGCGAATAAGCACCTGAAGTGTTCCGGACTGGTCTTGAATCATCTTAGGGAGCTTCTTGAAATTAGGAATTGAGTTCCCTGGTAGGGATGGCATATGCCGGTTATTCAAGTGGGATACACCATGCCCAGTTTGGTGTTCTAATCTGTATGGATTAGAGTTCCAGCTATGCCAATACCCCCATGCCGCTGCATGGTATGGCATCAACCATCCTTTGTCTGCCGAGTTCCAAACTGTATGGCATGGAGTTCCCAGGAGTTCCAACATGGCGCACCATGCCACTCTGTTTGGAATGCCTTATGCCAGTTCCTAGTATGCCCCAATTTCAAGAAGCTCCCTTAACCAGTTGTTAACATGTGTGTGTGTGTCAGTGTCGATACTCTGACAAAAAGAGGTTGTTGAAACTAGATTTATACTTCACACATCTGGGTGTTTGAGCTAGAATAACTATAAGTGAATGACTTAATTGTTTTACTGTTTGAGAGTTTGGGCTTGCATGCATTAGTGTTGGAGTTAGGGAAATGTTTCAGTAAACAGTTTGTGGGAGGTACATGTAGAGGGTTGTACTGCATCTGTACACTGTCATACTTATACCTGGAACAGACAGTACTAAGGCCATCATCAAAAAAGTGTTTGTTGTGTGTATGGTGAATACATAAACTATAGCAGTGCTTTGGTGTAGAAAAAACATTTATGGTATATATAAAACATCTTTGTATATAGTTTTAGACTCCTATGTGTGTTCGTTTATTACAGAAATAGACAAACTTCAGAGCTGTAAGTCCATCATGTCCATGTGAACATATTTAATGCACAAGGTTTTGGCCGCTATGCCAGTACAATTGTTTATCCTTGCAATTGGAGAATCTGTATATTTACTGGAAATTTTATGAAATTCAACAGATCTCTTGATAAAGGTTCTGGCATGAGACTCGAAAGCTTGTCCTTAAATATGTTTACATGGAATACAGCTCAGAAGTTTATCTATTTCTATAACCATATATACAGCCATGTGACTTTATATTATCTCCCACCCAGCCCATGGTCAGGAAAAAGACCGAATCACTGTGTCATATATACAGTCATGTAACTTTATATTATCTGCCTCTACCCTCCAGGTCCCCTGGTCAGGGAAACAGGGAGAATCAGTGTCAGGGAAACAGAAAGAATCACTGTCTGTAAAACATTGCGTGTGTGTGTGTTCATCACATTCATTAGTTTTGGTGATGTGTGTGTAAAAAAAAATGTAAAAAATTGGTTTTGAGGTGGCTAGGTCATAGGTCGCAAAACCATACCTAACTTTCATATTTTCTGATTCACTAATCTTCTTGAAACGTCTTGTTCAGTGTTCAATAACAAAGAAATGAAATGTAGTCTTGGGGCCGTGTGGTCATGCCATTCAAGATGTTGACATTAACAGCTACAATAAAAACTGGTTCGGATACAAATTCATACAAATGCAAATTCATCACCTCAACCAGTTTTTGTTTGTGTGATGTTGTTTATATTCAATGCAGTCAGACTATTGGTCTGTGTGTGGGGTCATCCATGACTTGTCACTGGTATGTCACCATCTTATTCCAACACATTTGTTGAACATGTGGTTGAAATTTATCCTAACATTAAGGTAACATAACCACGGTAATACAGTTTTTGAACACAACATGCGTCATCTGGAGCACAGTCAAAATTGTCAGTATTCATTCCAAGTTGTAGTTAGCATATAAGTGGAATATGTTTCTCATTTTGGATGAACTAAATCAGATATTCTGGTGGTATAGAATGCTCTCGGGCTAGGTAATTTATAATGTCCTTAGTGGGAGAAACTTGGCTTTGTAGTTGATAAGACATGTAAGAGGGCTCAATTACCCAGTGGCTGCACAACTGATTTGTCAGGGGATGGACCATCGCCATTGAAATCAGCTGATGGTGGTTCCACAGAAGTACACATCAATGATGTCTCCAATCATCCTGATGCAGCAAGTATCTCTTGGCCTTGGGCTGCTGCCTTTTCTGGTCTCTTGGAAATTCATTATTTCAACTTAGATGGGAAGGAAGGATAATCGTTTATTATCATCCAACTTGAAAAATTGCCTGTACATGTGGCCAATATTCCAAAGAATCGCACGCTTGTCTATAAGCTGTTTGCGCAAGGGAGGAGCTAGTAATCCTCACTACAACCCCATATAGCTGTTTAGGCCTATGAGTGAAGTTCTTGACGTTCGTATTGTCCTTTCAAGTGATAGGGGAGGTATCATTGTTCTGTTTCATTTTGTGATTTTTATCCTGAAAGTTTTGTTGCAAAGAAGTCCAGTGTTACATGTATCTTCGTTCTTCTGTTATTCAACAGTTCTGCTGGGCATTTGGCAGTCATTGCCAGTGGTGTTACTCGATACTTTAACGGGAACGTTATAGCTTAGTGTCAATAGAATACTCCCCCATTTTGTTGGTGCCCTAAATTTATCGCACCCGGGGCGATGAGTATATGTGATGCTTTAACTACCATCTCTTTTGGCTAATTCTGCAATCACAGTAATCTCGATTAAATCTCTTCTTCAAACAAGGTGAGAAGTGGTTTAACGTCTCTCGAGCACAATGTGAAGGTAACATATTCCCATACAGTTACTTGTGGTACTTTTAGAAGTGGGAAGAATACGGCAGAGATATTCTTATCAACAGCTTCATGTACATGTACCTTCTCTCTGCAAAGTACTGTTCAGGAGGAGATTCCTGGTTATTCAGATCCATTATCTATGACCTTGGAAAGAAGTCTTCAATGCCATATTGTGAAAAATCACACCGCAGCATCAAATTTTTGGCGGTAGGGAACAGAGATCTTTTTCAAAGCCTAGCATTAAATCGATTTAGACCTAGGATTAAATTGATTTAGTTCTCGATTTACGTTCACCAGCCAAACTGCTGGTTTAACTCCTCAATAAAATGCGTTCTAAGCCGCGGAATAAACCGATTTAGACCTAGGATTAAATCCCGAGTTAATTTGTGAAATGAATCATATTTAATCGGCGGTCTTGATCCTTCTAGTGCGCAGTATAAAACGTTAGTAGTAGTGTAAGTGGAAGATGAGTTAACTTTCACCCGGATGTAGAGGTCATTTGTGGAGGAAATGTGGAGGAGAGGTCAAGTGCAGTATAGTTCCGGCAGAAGGACCAAAAGCTACCTCCAATCCAGGAGAGTTCCAATTGTTGGAGGGGATGTATTCAGGATGTATTCATCCGCGGTGATGCGGTCTGGCCGCGGTTTTGGCGGTGATTCGGTCTCGGAGAAAAAGCTTCCGCGGAGAAAAAGTAGTCCCTAGATAAAATGGTCGGATGGGGTCGAGTGAGGTATCAAAGTGAAGCTTATGTGAAGGGGCATCTAATGGGCTGGGTGTGGGGTTGACATATCGGCCTTCTGCGCATGCGCGGTGGCCGAAGGGTATGAAAATAGCCGTTTTGGAGCTAGGGGAGTCCCTAATGGTCCAATGGGGTCGAGTGAGGTATCAAGGTGAAGCCTATGTGAGGGGGCATCTGATGGACTGGGTGTGGGGCTGAATTAGGGTCATTCTGCGCATGCGCGGTGGCCCAAGGGTATGAAAATAGACGTGTTGGAGCTAGGGGAGCCACTAATAGTCCAATGGGGTCATATGAGGTATCAAAGTGAAGCATTCGTGAAGGGGCATCTAATGGACTGGGTGTGGGGTTGAAATATCGGCATTCTGCGCATGCGCGGTGGCCCAAGGGTATGAAAATAGACGTTTTGGAGCTAGGGGAGTCCCTAATGGTCCAATGGGGTCGAGTGAGGTATCAATGTGAAGCATTCGTGAAGGGGCATCTGATGTGCTGGGTGTGGGGTTGAACTAGCGTCATTATGCGCATGCGCGGTAGCCAAAGGGTATGAAAATAGACGTTTTGGGAGCTAGGGGAGCTACGAATGGTCCAATGGGGTCGAGTGAGGTATCAAAGTGAAGCATTCGTGAAGGGGCATCTGATGGGTTGGGTGTGCGGTAGGAATATCATTCTGCGCATGCGCAGACGCAATGCGGAGCTCTCGGCCAATCAGAAGCGAGTATTTCAAATCCGTCACAGAGCTCTCGGCCAATCAGAAGCGAGTATTTTAACCCGGTGCATTATGGGCCATATCCAAGATGGCGGCACGTATGTTCAAGATGGCGGCACATCCGGTGTCGAAAACTGGCCATTTCGTGGGGATGTGGTCACCTAGTGTCGAAAACTGGACCCTGTATGGGTCCCGCTAGACGTTTTGGAGCTAGGAGAGCCACTAATCATCCTTGGTCCGAATGCGTAGTGTGAGGTGTCATCTTGTAGCAACGCCCGCCAACGTCAAGCTTAACGCTTCAACGCCCTGGTGAAATAGCTCAGAAGTTCTGATTTTCTAGATATTCCATGGAATTGTCACTAATTCTTCGAAATGCAGTGATGCCCGTCAACGCTCGTAGTTACGCCTTAACGCTCTAACATAACGCCTTGACGCCATGATATAGACCGGAGAGAGAACAAAAACAACAAGGATGACACTTGAGAGAACAAGAACAACAAGAAGTTTTTTTTTCATATAGTTTATTTTCCCCAATGTTACATCATACCCACGCTGGGGGAGCCGCGTTGGGTATGTTTAGAACTCAAGAACACTCTTGTCCAATCAGAGGCCGCCATTTGGCGCTGCATCTGTTATATTCCTTCTTGTCCGTTAGATGTATTTTCGGCTGCTCTTGTCTGTCGCCATTTCAGAAATTCCATCTTTGCTCGCTGTGACCTAAGCGTCGTCGGGCAGGCCTGGATATTCTTCGGGCAGCATGTCCTGAAACAGTTGTTTGCGCATTCTGATCGCATTTTCCAGGGCCTCGGTGGGTGGTAGCCCCATGGCCTCTTCCAAGTGATGCTTGGTCTTCATGATGGACCTGTGCGTGGGATCGCCTTTCGTTTCAAGCGGTAGTAAGGTATACTGTTCATAGATCGCCATGGCTGTTTTCCTGATGCGGGGGCGCATTTGGGTGTACGTCTGTTGTAAATTATCCTCTCCGGCGTCCTCAATCGCTGCAGCGTAAGTATTGATAGCTGCTGTCACAATACGATCCCAGAAGGTAGGTTCTGCCTCACTTTCCACGGACGTATGCTGACTATCTGAGGTCAAGCTCCCCGCATCACTAGATAGACTCTCGGCAATCTCTGTTTCGGTATCAGTCGGTACACTCTCAGCAGTCTCTGTATCAGCATCCGCCTCAACGGACTCCTCAGTCTTCAATCCCATGTATACTTTTCTGGTGTCGCATCATATTGTAATGTCTGGTGAACGTGCGTTCGCACTCAGAGCAAGTATAAGTCATGTTGACGGTTGAACGTCGACTGTGCGTGTTTTTGGAAATACGCTCGCTTTTATAGACAGTAACGCCCGTCAACGCTTAGCTTAACGCTTCAACGCCCTGGTGAATTAGCTAAGAAGCTCTGATTTCCATGGAATTGACACCAATTCATCGAAATGCAGCGACGCCCGTCAACGCCCGTCGTTACGCCTTAACGCCCGTCTCAACGACTTAACGCCCGTCTCAACGCCTTAACGCCCATCCCAACGACTTAACACACTTTCTTAACGCTTCAACGTCGTTTAATGATGCGTTCAAACAAATGCTGCTTTTGTGCTATTGCTCTGACATACGCCGCCATTTTGGAGCCGCCATGTTGGATCCGCCATTTTGGAACCGCCATCTTGGATATGTCCCATAATGCACCGGGTCAAAATACTCGCTTCTGATTGGACGAGAGCTCTGTGACGGATTTTAAATACTCGCTTCTGTTTGGTGTACGTCGCTAAAGGTGACCGGAACTGACCTTTGACCCCGGCGCGCAAAGGTTTCCACCGCGGACCAATACATATGGACTGATGATGGACACATGTTCATTCCTATATTTAAAGACTCTACCACCACCACACACACCACCACCAACTCCACCAACACCACCGCCGCACACCACCAACACCACCACCAACGCCACCAACACCGCCACCAACGCCACCATCAACACCACCAACGCCACCAACGGCACCACCAACGCCACCAACGCCACCACCGGGCGTTGACGGGTTGTGGTGGTGGTAGAGACCGGAACTGACCTTTGACCCCGGCGCGCGCGGTGTAGGTCACAGCTTAGGTCACAGCGAGCAAAGATGGAATTTCTGAAATGGCGACAGACAAGAGCAGCCGAAAATACATCTAACGGACAAGAAGGAATATAACAGATGCAGCGCCAAATGGCGGCCTCTGATTGGACAAGAGTGTTCTTGAGTTCTAAACATACCCAACGCGGCTCCCCCAGCGTGGGTATGATGTAACATTGGGGAAAATAAACTATATGAAAAAAAAACTTCTTGTTGTTCTTGTTCTCTCAAGTGTCATCCTTGTTGTTTTTGTTCTCTCTCCGGTCTATATCATGGCGTCAAGGCGTTATGTTAGAGCGTTAAGGCGTAACTACGAGCGTTGACGGGCATCACTGCATTTCGAAGAATTAGTGACAATTCCATGGAATATCTAGAAAATCAGAACTTCTGAGCTATTTCACCAGGGCGTTGAAGCGTTAAGCTTGACGTTGGCGGGCGTTGCTACAAGATGACACCTCACACTACGCATTCGGACCAAGGATGATTAGTGGCTCCCCTAGCTCCAAAACGTCTAGCGGGACCCATACAGGTCCAGTTTTCGACACTAGGTGACCACATCCCCACGAAATGGCCAGTTTTCGACACCGGATGTGCCGCCATCTTGAACATACGTGCCGCCATCTTGGATATGGCCCATAATGCACCGGGTCAAAATACTCGCTTCTGATTGGCTGAGAGCTCTGTGACGGATTTGAAATACTCGCTTCTGATTGGCCGAGAGCTCCGCATTGCGTCTACGCATGCGCAGAATGATATTCCTACCGCACACCCAACCCATCAGATGCCCCTTCACGAATACTTCACTTTGATACCTCACTCGACCCCATTGGACCATTCGTGGCTCCCCTAGCTCCCAAAACGTCTATTTTCATACCCTTTGGCCACCGCGCATGCGCATAATGACGCTAGTTCAACCCCACACCCAGCACATCAGATGCCCCTTCACGAATGCTTCACATTGATACCTCACTCGACCCCATTGGACCATTAGGGACTCCCCTAGCTCCAAAACGTCTATTTTCATACCCTTGGGCCACCGCGCATGCGCAGAATGCCGATATTTCAACCCCACACCCAGTCCATTAGATGCCCCTTCACGAATGCTTCACTTTGATACCTCATATGACCCCATTGGACTATTAGTGGCTCCCCTAGCTCCAACACGTCTATTTTCATACCCTTGAGCCACCGCGCATGCGCATAATGACCCTAATTCAACCCCACACCCAGTCCATCAGATGCCCCTTCACGAATGCTTCACTTTGATACCTCACTCGACCCCATCGGACCATTAGGGACTCCCCTAGCTCCAACACGGCTATTTTCATACCCTTCGGCCACCGCGCATGCACAGAAGGCCGATATGTCAACCCCACACCCAGCCCATTAGATGCCCCTTCACATAAGCTTCACTTTGATACCTCACTCGACCCCATCCGACCATTTTATCTAGGGACTACTTTTTCTCCGCGGAAGCTTTTTCCCCGAGACCGAATCACCGCCAAAACCGCGGCCAGACCGCATCACCGCGGATGAATACATCCTGAATACATCCCCTCCAACAATTGGAACTCTCCTGGATTGGAGGTAGCTTTTGGTCCTTCTGCCGGAACTATACTGCACTTGACCTCTCCTCCACATTTCCTCCACAAATGACCTCTACATCCGGGTGAAAGTTAACTCATCTTCCACTTACACTACTACTAACGTTCGAGTCCTAGGTTTTAGTTCACCAATCAAAACCGAGTTTCTAGTCCGATGTTTAATTGGATGGAGAAAACATCAGACTAGAAACTCATATTTTGTTTTATACCTCGGACAGAAGGATCAAGACTGCGGATTAAATAAAATTTATTTCCGCAAATGAATTCAGGGATTTATTCCTACTGTCTGTCTCACATTACGAGGGAACGGGATTTTCGAAAATATATCGGAGACAACTATTCTCAGAGCAGTGAAATTTCGCATATCTAACATTATCTGTGTATTTCTATCCTGAAATTTCATGAAAATCCAACCAAGACGTGGGTCAAATTCAACAAAACGAATTTCGCCCTGACAAGTTTGCATGTTAATTCATGACGTCATAGCGGCCAATTGCAAGCCCAACGCCATTGTGCTTTGAAATAAAATGCGAGGTATTGGAGATTTTATCTGATTCTGAATAGATTCACTTGAAATTTCTGAATAAAAATGCACAAATTACATATAGATACTGTGACGAATTTCAATTCTCTGAGAAAAATTGGCTCCGATATTGCCGAAATTCCCGAGCCCTCGTAATGTGAGACAGACAGTAGGTCTAAATCAATTTAATCTGCGGTTTAAAACCATTTAGGCCGAGAAAATGAAGCAACAATTTGACTGGAAGACTTATATAGAGGTCTGAATCGATTTACTCCTAGGCATTGAAACCGATTTCTGTCCTCTACCGCCAACCATAATTGGAAATATCCCAGTCCTTTTCCAAGAATATGAACTTGTTACCCATGAATTGGCAATTTTCCAAATTCTCAGACCTGCCTCATCCAACCTGCACAAAAAAAAGTTGTAGATTGTGCGGTGACCATATACATGTCTCGTCTGTCACTGATATCTTCAACAACAGGACACATTCCGTGGAGAATGGATCACCTGTTGGAATATTGTTGGGGCACTAATGTTGGTTATAAACTTCCTCCTTTCTGGATCAAACTCTATTGGATATGCATGAGACAAGTCAATTACTTATGGAACATCGACTCTCCTACCTATTTCATGGTCGATATCGGGTACTGCTCCAGTCCACCATGTTCACAAGGCATTTCCTAGAGGAATTAAACGAAGGAAACCGATTTATTATCATTGAGTCCTGGTATGGATTTCATATGAATCCCTGGATGTGGTACCCCAAAAACTCGCACGGATCCACAAAATCTTTTTCTTGAAAATCCGCATCATGATGTTTGATTTTTGTCAAATTATTTGAAGAACCAACTGTCTGACAACATGCTCTATTAAACTGAACTCATTTATATTATTGCAAATTCAAACTCTAATATTATATATTTCCGATGATGTCATCAAATTACAACACATATAAGGGAAGTGGGAAGAGGTGCCGACATACTGGCAGAGCCACATGACTTCACAGTATAGTCTTCCGGTTAACCTATTCTAAAGCACATACCAAGAATCTAACGATTCGTGATATGTGTTGTATCTCACGTACGCTTTTATTGTACCTGTTCATGTGGCAACTTGGATGATATGACCACACGGCCCTTTAGCACCGGCATAAGCGGTATTGGATACAAATCTAGAGAGCTATGATGGAAATGCTCTGACAACTCGTATATTGGTAATTGGTGAGCTGTTTCGCTGAAACACGAGAACAATTGGAGCGATATGCTAGAGGTGGGAAAAATTGATGATGTCTGGTGACTAAAAAGCAACCATATGACTCTACAGGAAAAAATTCGTCTGCACCCAACATTCAGACGCGAGAATATGATGGATTCCCGGACGTAGCCTTAGTATCTCAGCCGATGGATGTTTTCCACTGATTATCTCCTGGAAGTTATGAACGGATCCAGTGTTGATGCGCTGTTCACCATAACGGCTCATACAGTTTGACTGTTTCAGAAGGATAAAACACTGTGGAGGACCACTGGTAGACCCTAAACCACTTCCTGTTCTTCAAGTCTTCATAATACTTTCTCCACTGTGAAAAGCTTGCATAGGCCTACGTGTATGGCAAAGACCTTATGCTTTGAAAAAAGGTTGAATATATCCTGGGTAACATGGATCTTTGGCATCGGACCGCACTGCGGTGGCCTAATGCTAGAGCGTCGGCCTCGTAAGCGGTAGGTACTGGGTTCGATCCCAGGTCGGGTCATACCAAAGACTTGAAAAATAGAACTTGTTGCTTCCTCGCTTACGCTCAGTATTAAGAAGATAGAACAAGGACTGGTTCGGTCGGTGTCAGTATAATGTGACAGAGTGGGATGTCATGTCTGCCTACGGCATTATATTTTGGTGGGACAGCACTAAAAATGGCAGCATTAGATCTGCTCTGTTACAAGTAGGTACCGCCACCTCCCCCCTCCCCTCCCTTCCCTTCCCCGTCGTGATATAGCTGAAAAAAATGTTGAAAGCGACGTTAAAGCCCTATTCACTCACTCACACTTTGGCATCGTCACCATATGGTCGAAATAGCGCCGAACGCGACGTTAAACCCTAATTCTCTCACCTAGATCTTTTCCTGAACACCAGACATCTTCCCTAATTTGAAATCATCTGGTGCAGTTGTTGGTTAGTGCCCATTATACCACGATGGAGTCCCCAACCATGTTTCGCTGTTCAATAGTGTGGACATTTTCATAGCATTGATGGTATCTCTGCCCACTACACAAGGATGAGTCACAAAGAGATGTGTTGTGAGAGCATTCTCCATACTCCACAGGGTTAAAGCATCTCTAAAATGTCTACCTTGTCTACTAATACACCAATCTTAAAATTTGACTGAACAATATGGACTTTGTTATTCATCATGCAGCCCATGATAGTGGAGACAGGTCACACCTTTCCATGGTTCCCACTTTTCTAAGATAGGTAGGATGGATCAGATTATGAGCTTCATATCGCTCCACTTCATATCCATGGGACTATTTTGTCCATCATTGAATTGAAGTTGTATACATTGCGAAGATGCATAAGAAAAATGAAGTGTGCATGGAAAATCATTAAAAATAGTCACAGAGTAAAATCATAGCATAACCAGAATAATGTAAATAGTGATGGGATGCTCTCTGGTGATGAGCAATTATTATTATTTATAATGCTCAGCTTCGACTAACTGTGCTGTCGTATGTCAGTATGTCGGCACCTCTTCCCACTTCCCTTATATGTGTTGTAATTGACCTTTTATTACTCTTCCTTTGCAGATGGCAGACATTTGTGGGGGCCATCGTGCTTCAGCTCTTGATGACCCTGGGCAAACTGGACTTCTCACTGGCTACTATGACCAGGTGAAGTCATCTTGAAATCGTAAAGAGGCTGCGTGTATTTATTAACTTATATTGTTCAATTTCCTGGAATCATGACATACTAAGTTTCATCAAACTACATGAACTACATGTACTGTATTATTGTAGTCCCGAAACTATCGAATTTGGGAATTGAACATGTCCGGTTGAATTTCACACATAATTATAGCAGTGGCAAAAATGGATTGTATTCTCTTCTGTCTTTCAGAGAAGAAGTTGCGTTATGGCTTCCTGGGATGTTTTTCTTTGTGTGTTCCATTTATTCAGGGTCCAGGGCTTTAGCTAACCTTGTGAGTGAACCATTTGTTTAGATGTTTCAATACAATGGGGGAAAGTCAGTGGATGGTTTACACAACGTTCTCAAGCAATTTAAATTTCTGTGTCTCTTAGACATGTTGGTACACTCTCATACCCATTGAATTTTCTTCTTTCATTGGTTGTTCATGATGTTTATGAAGGGATAAAACCAAATTAAGAATAAGTCATACCTTCATTTGGGTTTCATAGTGGCATACCACTCACCGAGCTCATATATATATATATATGTATAAAATAGCAAATAAAGCAGTCGATTCTACTTTAAGCTGCTCACCTGTTTGGTTATGAAGCACCATGGTGGAAGAAACAATATATTAACTTGATAATGCCAATCTGTATGTAAAGATTACATTTGTTTGATTTGTTTTCAGACTATTCCAGTGTTCATATCATTCCAAAATATAATCTCAGTGATAGACGTTATACAAGATGTAATCCTACAAGTTCATAAGGTGTGTCTGCTCATAGCTCTTGGTTTTAACTTCTCTCGGTCTGATTAAAATAAAGGCATGAATGTCGCTCCACTGACAGGTCTGAGGACATGCTTATGTTGTGAACGTGCAGACCATGTCAAATGTTTGACTTGTGTATACTGACCTTGGGTGGGGGACTGCAAAATCAGAAGCTACGATGTGGGCAATGTTCATCTACTGCATATATATATATATATCTTTACGTCTACAACACTTCATAAACACAGAAGATGGGGACATGTCAAAGTTTAGATCCTGTGTTGAAATTTGTCAACAAGGGTTTGTGAAACCCACTATATTCAGTAGTACAAGTTCTGAGAATGTCGATAAGGGGAGGGAGAGGGCATACATCAGTTATTGACTGAACTATTCACGTGGATTAAATCATACAAATTTGTTGATCAAACTGATAGCATGACTAGAAATAGAACTGCGTTTGGTGTGAATGAGCCAAGACTGAAGAAAAGACTGTTGAGGGGCCTTTTCTGACCTATCTCTCCAAAAGCCATTGATATGCATGGAATGTGCATGGAAAGTCCGCCAGATACAAATAATTTTTTGTTGTAAAAACATGTTCTGTAGTGCAGTGGCTAAGCAAAACCCATTCAAGGCAGAGAAAAGTTGATCCAAGGTCAAATCTGAAGCTTTTTTGTGCAATAGATTAATGTGATTATTTTCATCACCCCAGATCTTGTCCAGAATTCTATACATCATGTGACCATTGCCAGGTCAAAACTCATGCCTACAAGCAGACTTGCTGACAATTCTGAGAGAACATGCTGTAAATGTTAATCCTTGTGATTTTATAACCTATTCGTTTGAGAAAAAAAAGGTAGACATACACTGTAGCATCTTGCCCTCAGATAGATTGTCCTATTCAGATGTTCACTTCAGTGAGTGATAGCGAAAGTTGATGATCCCATCGATCGGATAAATAGCATCCTGATAGTTGATCTCTGCTGGATCAGTCTCTCAGAGTCCAAATGATAAACGTGGGCATTTTAAGATCCCCACACCTGAGAGCATATGCAGTCAACTGAGTGAGAAAAATGTTTTCTCAAAACTTTTCACGAAAGACAGGTATTGATTGGCATGTTGAATTAGACGAATTATTTTGTGTGTTCAATTCGCCTTTCGGCCAGTGGAGATTCCACAGACTGCCCTGCAGCTTGAAATCAGCATATAAAGTTTTCCAGAAAAGATGGAGAGAACATTTGGTGACATCCCAGAGATCAAAATCCTGTCATGCTATCTGATTATAGCTGGCGATAAAATCCAACACAATTAAAGAATGTTCTGGACAGGACAAGAATTCATCCCAAACATGTCCAACATATCCGCGCCATTGAGGGAATTTCTGAAGAAGAATATACATCGGGGCCTCGTTTCCAGAGCATGACAAAGATCTAGACTAATTGAAAACTGCTCTAACAAACAAATCTGTACTAGTATCTCCTGAAATTCTTCCACGAAGATAAGCCTGTGAAGCCTGATTACTACAGGATGATCAGCCAGTGACATTTACACGTCAGAAAGCAACTATACCCTAATTGAAAAAAGATTTTTTTGCCGTAGTGTTTGCTTGTGAAGAATTCGCTCAAAATATCTATTACAGACCTGTTGATGTGCAAACCGATCAGTTGTGTTGGAATACAGCAGCCTGCTGTTAACATGGTTACAATAGCCATGCTTGTAAGAGCCTAGTACAAAGAAGAGAAAGATTTAACTACCTTCATTCATGGTGCCATGGTTCCCATATATTCAATAATCTTCCCAAACAGGAAGTGGCCCTTTGATCTCCACGATCCTTTTAGGGCTCTTATATAAACGTGACAATATGAAGATACACAATGTACATGTACTTGTAAAGATGTTACCCTTTTCTTCTGGTAATTGAATGATTACCCGATTGTATAGTCCACTCTGGTACACACTTTCAGTTTCTCTTTCAGATAAGACTAGGGACCTATGTGTATGGTATGACAGTTCTGGTGTCTGCTGTGGGTCTGGGCATATCTGATCCCCAGGTTTGTCTCACTAGGGATAATCAATTCCCATATACATAATACAGATGCGTGATAACCATGTTAGGGAAAACCTCTCTCTAAAACTGGAGCTAAAAAAGGTCGTTTTTGCTTGATAAATTTTGACTTATTCATCATAACTCTACAAAATGTTCAGGCGACTTACTTTAAATATTGTTACATGCCGGAAAAGTGGTTTTCCAATGAAAATGTGCATAGTCTAATTGTTAACAGAGAACAAAACATGTCTATTCTTATGCAAATTAGATCGACAATTTGTTTTTTCAATACCATCCGATGCGGATAAATATATTCATGGTCGCCTATAGCGGATATTTCTATCTTCGATATATCATTGAATTTATTCGATAAAAACAACCTTTTTATCTCCATTTTTAGAGAGGTTTTCTCTAGCCTGATAACATGTTGGGATCATTCATCCCACACTCTTATATGGGATGAGTGCATGTGACGTAGGCTGACCAATCATGATGCTTGAAACCAGCTGCAGGCATGATGCTTGAAACCAGCTTCAGGCATGATGCTCTTCAACAACATTTCTTTCCGAGTGTTGTTGATATTTTTTGTTTAAATGCTGACAAAAGTAATGAGTTCAATTTTATGGGACAAATCCCTTATCACTTGATCGTCCGACTCGAGACATCCATCAAGCTGATGGGCATTTCTAAGTTGATATTAATTTTCACAAGTTCGATTGAAGGGGGAATCTATTCCAACTGGAAAAAAAAATAAAAAAAATAAAAAACCGAGTAGAAAGGCCAGATGGTATTCGATCTTACGAGTCTTATGGACAAATTACATATAGGTGATTTCATAAAGCAATTGTATAAGTCTGTCAGAAATCACTGAACTATTCCAAATTATAGCTCAGAAGTGCAAAATTGTCAGTTATAACAAAATGTCCCTTCCACATCTGTTTATATTCCCAACGTAAACATTTTTAGGGAGACTTAATAGGGGATTATATTTCCATACATACCACTCCTTATACTAAATTCTACTTTGTCAAGGGGGGCGGGAGTGTGGCCATGGTGAAAGAGTGCACGTTCATAATCTCGGCTGCTGGTCTGGCGTGGGTTCGAATCCCACCGAGGACTTTCAGGATATGAAAATATCCCCGCTCACAGCTGGTCTTATCCGTGTCCAGGGTAGAGGGAACTGAGGGCGCTCTCGTGTCCAGGCACATGTAGGTACCGTCGTGATATGGCTGAAAAAATTGTTGAAAACGACGTTAAATCCTACTCACTCACTCACTCTGTCAAGATATCAGAGACACATTATAACTGTCAATGAGGAGGTATGATCGACTAACTATGATTCTGGAAAAAGAACTGACAATATTGGACCCTCATTCATCTGATATGGACTGACAGATGAACTAGATAGTTCATACTCTGAGAAAATTGGACACTCTTTCTGAACCAAGTTATGGATTCAAGGCATTCTGCAATTTGAACCCGGCATCTCTGAAATATACAGAAGACTAAACAATTATTTTGCATTGCCAATGTTCTTCAACATATAGATGTTTTTGATGGTTAACTATACTAGATAATTGTTCACGCGTCTGTGAGGAACACCGGCATCTCCATAGCTACCCCGACATTGTAAAAAATATGTACTATAACTATTCAGTATACATCCTATGATCAAGTTATATGGGATCCTCCTAACCCACTATCAATTGATCGTCACTAAATTCATTAATCAGCTTCATATAGCTAGATTTCGATCACTTTGTCTACAGAATACCGAGGATACTTGGAAAATATTTAGTTGCTGTACCGAGACAGTGCTTATCAGGAGTATGAATTGTGGATTACTGTTAATTTCAGGTGGATAGGAATCGCTAGGATGACAGTCTCTTTATGTTTACCTCCCATAATTTCATAAAAGTTCCCGCACCTTTCAATATGTACAATGTATGTGATTTTCACCCTCTGGTCGAAGGGGTATTGTCACTGCCTTCGTCAGCATTGTCTATTTGTCTACTTGTCTACCATCGAACTTACCAGAATATCCGTGCAATTTAATGCAGGTTGACTCGGAGCCAATTAAAGAAGATCGATCTTGACATTTTGCGGGGTGGTCAAATTCCAACTGATAATAGATGTGATGCTACAAGCGTGATATGTATTGAAATACCGACATGGAAGGCTTTAAATTTGAATATACATCTGCACATTGACAAGTTGAAAACCGCTCTAACAAAGAAACCCGCACCAATATACCCTGAGATTTTTTCACGGGGTACAGGATGATCACCCAGTGGCATTTACACTTCAAAAATCAACTATACCCAAATTGGAAAAGACTTTCTGGCCATAGTGTTCGCTTGTGAATAATTCAATCAAAATATCTTAGACTTGATGTGCAAACCGACCATAAACTCCTAGAGACAATACTGGAATTAATACTTGAGAAATTATTCTTTAAGACTGCAGTGCCTGTTTACTTTCATCTTCAAAAAGTACACTCTGAATGCAACGCGTGGAATGAGACATATTTCTCATATGGTAATTCACTGTCTCTTAAGTTTAACAAGCTTTTCTGGATTCATGGCACCAATGCAGATCTGCTTATAATCATAAGCTTATGTATTTTAACTGACTTTGACCCATTTTCGGAGGTCAAAGTATAGGTCGTAAGGCAGCAATGAACCAAAATCATATTGAAAATGATGAATCTTGACCTATTTCTCAAGATCAAATTATATGATAAAAGTAGATTCGATGCTGTTAACGATATCACTTAATATAAACCACATATGCATCTGGTTATTAGTCAGAACTTCATTAAGGATGAGTAATCTTTGCCTACTTTTCCCACAGTATCTATTATAGTACAATATCTTATGAAGGACCATAGCTAGTCCTTTACTACAGATAGTCTTGTACATCCATGAATCTGGCGATGGACCCGAATCCTATTGCAGATAAGTGATCTTGGCCTAGTTTTCTACTGAGTTCAATAGTATTACATATACCTCGAATGCAGCTGAATGCGAACAGCCATAGGATGCTGGGCTCAATGGGATAGTTTTGTTACACTGTTACGTGCATGGTGATTACATGTTCATTTCATTGCAGTATGACCATGAAGGATACTTCTGGATGTGGATTAACATCATTTCCTCTGGTAAGTTCATTGACATGCGTAGGAAGCTTGTTGAAATTAGGGCAGGAGTTCCTCGATAGAAATGGCATATGCCGGTTATCCAAATGGGATACACCATGCCCAGCTTAGTGTTCAAATCTGGATGGAGAGGAGTTCCAACTGGAATGGCATATGCCATTCCCTCTATGACATGGCATGGTATGGCTTAAGCCATCCTTGGTCTGCCGAGCTCTAACGAGTGTGCCATGGAGTTCCTAGGAGTTCAAATTCGGCGCACCATGCCACTCTGTTTGGACTGCCTTACGCCAGTTCCTAGCATGCCCCAATTTCAAGAAGCTCCCTTAGATGGGATGGGGGAAGTATTTGCGTACAAATAAGTCAACATTCTCTGGCCTATACAATTTCTCATATAGCGTTCTCATTCTGACCTTTCCAGGGCCCTATCTTGTTCTTAAAATATTTGATTTCCTGACTGAGAGTTTAACAGCTGTAATTGTTGACTTTCTCATCTATTCCAGACCATGATAAATAAGCTAATATTTCCATTTCTCAGCTGGAAATAATGAGGTGCTGAATTTATTGGTTATGTTTTGAGAATATCTATCATGCCAAATTGAAAGAGGGATTCATATTATCAGACAAGCAGGTTTGTCAGCCAAGGCCACGTAGCTTTGTTCTTACCTCTGAAGTGAACAGAATAACCTTTCAAGATGAAATCGATGAATTATCCAGCAATCTGGGAGAAAAAATTGATTCCGTAGGACAGAAACTCACTAGACACCTGATCAGTTGAATAAAAATGAGAGAGAAAATGAACATCCAAATCAACAGAGATACATGTATGAACTCATACTCGTACCTAACCCCTATTTTTTCACACTGTCTGTCTTCTGTTTTTTTTTCCAGGAGCTTACAGTATTTACGCAAAGTTTATGAAAGGAAGATTAAAATTAAGGTGAGACAATATATTAAGGTGTTTTTCATTGAGTTCTTAACACCAGTAGATAAAAACAGTTATTGATGTTCTTATGAGCGGTTGGAGAAGATGTACATTGAACTTCCGAATTCACTTGCCAGGCCAGTTTTGAATTGAATATATTTCGAATTCAGAATATTCAGAATAAATTACATTTTCCGCGAGGAACAAATAAGTGAATGTATGTCATATGAATTGATATTATTGACCATATGAATTCCTCTTATTAGTAAAGTAATGATATTTGATATGGCATATAGCCCGCCACTGAGCATATACATATGAAACGATTTTTGAGAGGGAAAGAATAATTTGGTCGTCAGCGGGATTTGAACCCACGGACCCGGCTTATGACCAACCTTCTCTCTCGGTGTCGCAATGTCCGCTACAATGAAGAAATGATATTTGGTATGGCGTATAGCCCGCCACTGAGCATCTATACTCTTATTAGTAGACTCAAACCATGATAATTAATTTTAAACCTGGACACTTACTATATCAAATTCATAAATGTAGTTCCAGTGACATCTGCCAATCGGCAATTTTCACTATAGTTCAAGTTAATCCCTTGACAATGCCGTCTGTCTTCAGTGGTAGCAGGCAGTGCACCGACACCTGGCTGGCCGCTTGGGCTGTGGTTCGTCATTTCGAGCGCCTCCCTATGTCCACAACCAAGAATATATTTTTAATTGGTGATAACTGGTATATTTTCGAACTGACATTGCCAAAATTATCATAAATGTAAGCGTATTGGTCCTTTCTTTGAAAAGTAGAAATATTTCATTAATATTGTCATATTTACATCATGTATCAATAGATGAAGACCCTGCTCCATGTTCTAAACATCGGGGAGAGATCATGAGAACAACCCGCACACACAGTGGCCACGTGCTGTGCGCTAGTGTCGCCAACACTAGGGCAAGACAGCCTTGTCAAAGGTTAATGCGGAAAGACACCAATGAATCACTTGAACGATATAAGAACACAACTCCATTACAGTTTCCCAGGATTGGTCCCTTGAAATTTTCAAAGAAAAAAGTGATCATTTCGTTGGCTTATGGAGAACATTGGGAGTCCATTCAGCCAATCAGACTCATTAAATTATTCATTGCTGACAGTGCATTAATACATGTCCTCTTTCTCTGCATTTCAGTCCTGTTGGAAAGTTGTACTGTAACTACATTTATAGGTGGGTTCACCATTTGTGGTCAGCTATGAGCATATGTCATGATCTGATGTTATTTTCTCTGTTGATTCTACCCAACCTGGGTTCAGTCTGGTATACCTTCTAATCTGTAAAAGTTGATAAGACATTGATGATATAATGATTGTAATAATTCCACTTGGAGCGCTTTTTACAGAAATCATCATCATCACCATCATTTTGTCTGAAACAATTTGGTTGTATCACCCGTGCACTCTTGGTTGAGGATTTGTCTGGCATCTTTCATATATGTTTGGGTGCTCTAAAGCTGAGATGAAATAACAGTGAGTCCTCTCCTCGAAATATTCCGACAGTACATTCATGGCCTCACACTAAAAACATGGCAGTGTGACTAACGCCACAGGACCTACGAAGTAGGGTAGGCATTAGGACCCTGACGCTTACTGAGCTCTTGGAAATCCCCCCGCCCCAAGTTGAAATCCTGGCTATATTAAGATGGGCACGGCCCAAGTCCGAATCACGAGTGATTTCATCAAAAATCACCAGACGTTTTCCTCAAAAGTAGGTCAACTCAGAACTTGCTGGTAACAGTCCCCTAATGCACCTTCATGCAAAAAATCAAGATTCTAATGTCAACGGTTCTCCTTATTTTGCGGACGAAAGGTCTCGGATGGACTCACTGACTGACTACCAAACAATTTGCAGATGGTAGCTTAGTTCGTAGGAAAAAATTGAGAGGCAAACATAGTCGTGGTCCGACAGTCAAACGTTTGCCCAGCCCCTTCCCCTTAAGGACGTCCGCTGGTGGTTTTTGACTTTGGCAGCCATTTTGCCTGTTTTTCTATTGGGTTATCTCTCTTCCCTAGGTTAAGAGATGGGGATTTCCTTTTAAAGCCTTCTAGCCGAGAATTTTGCACAGCAACATCCATCCAATTTGCTAAATTTTGATAGACATTGTGATTATCTGCAAACAGTTAGAATATAAGAAAAAGTTAAATACTATTTATTTGAATTTTTCATGAAAATGCTTCAAAACTAGGGCTATTCCCTATGCTTTCTTGGTTATCAAACTGAGCATGGGTCAGTCCACTTAACGTTGCCTACAGCTAAAAAAATGCACAACAACCTATATTTTTTTCTTTGTTTTCCCTCATATTACACAATTATGAATGCAACAACACACATTATTCAAAAAGTTAATTACTTTGATTTACCACCAGCGAACACCCATAACACGAATGCTACAGACTAGTTTGAGGCAGTGTCATTCAAACAATAATTGGATGTTAACATGATTACTTGAAGGAAACAACTGGCTGCATCATAGTCATCATATAGCAGGTTTCATTACTTGGAGCTCGCAACATGGAAGAGCAAACAAATTCCAGTATGCACGTTTTAGACCACCACAGTGGTTCAGCCGTAAAATTGTATCAAATTTATCTATGAAAACATCATTTAGTTTTAAAGCTACGGAATATTGGAAGTGTACATTCATCATTCGTCAGACGAGCTCGTTTCAAATGTTTAGTATACGGAGAAAATAACTTTGAAAGCGTTAAATAGAACCGACTGAAAATTCGATAAGTCGCCGGGGTTTAGACCCGGTGTTTCTTTACCCGTTTCCGAAGCCTGTGTTCAGTGTATCAGCGTAGCTTTCCTCAAGTAAGGTTGAACACTGTTAGGCTGAGATCACATTTGATTTTAAGAAGAACATAAGGATGACTGAATTATAAAGGACGGATTAGACGCTTGTATAAGGTAATATAAAAGGGGTAGGAACGCAACTTGGCTGGGTGAAACTGAAATTTCACAAAATGTCTACTTTGCAAAACTGATATTTAAAAAAACAAACATCTCCAGTCCCTCTCACGAATGCTTACATGACTCATACAACTATAATCTATTCTATTTCAGCATGATCCTGTTTGCTCCATCAAGTTACTTTTTAGGTAAGACTATCCAGTGGAGAACTGGACTTTACTTCTACTCTTATAGGTTCTGAATTTTTCAGATGCATGTGAACAAAACGTTTCATTTGTCATATAATCTGTCTATCAATATATGAAGATTGTGAAGGATTAGTTTCAAGGTCCAAAAAATATGAAGGCTATAGTCGCCTTCAAAATTCTACTGGACATTCGTCCTGGTCGTAATAAGACAAAACATGTTCTTCATTGATTCACACACGTGTAGATCTAGTATACTGATACCTTCACATGATGTATATGACTGGCGAGCAATCAATTGCTGTCCTAAGTTAGTTGGTATTGACGAGCAGGAGAGCAAATTATCTGAACCGCTACCGCACACTGTACAAGAATATTATTCAGGAGAATCCAGGTGAACTGATTATCTGACATTATCGGAAAAATAACTGTACACCTCGCGTAACTTACAAGGTAAGGCCTGGGTAGCTTTGTACCTCGCGACCAAAATTGGCATTGCGGTATTGTAGTCCTCGTGAGTATTTGTCTCCGTTTTGCATTGTTACCATATCTCAAGAATAACTAGGCCTACCTCAGCTTGTCACAAGTGGCGACTACCCGTGGGGTCCCACGTGTAGAAAGCAATAGGTTGTAAAACATAATCAGACCCAAACGTCGTGATATGACTAAAAGATTTTTGAAAGCGACGTTAAGGGTACTGAGCCCTCCTGCACACACTTTTTACAAACCCTCTAGAACTTGTCTTTATACAGCTAAAAGTATGCCTCATAGCGATGATAATGTATATATTTCTTGAAAGCACATTTCTTAAGAATTGCAAATAATATAAATTTGTTCACTGGGAACATGTAGGTTATAAAGATATTCGTAATTTAAACAAATTTAATATAAAATTTTAATTGAACTTTTTTAAATGCTGTTTTCAAAAAAGTATTCAGCTTATCATAACTCATTTCATCATTTCCTGTAGAAAACAATTCAAACATGAAATCTTTGTCTCAGTTTTATCAATTTGGTCTTATTGTATTGACATTTGATTGAATATTTGTTTACCAAATTGAGCATCTCACAGTTTTGAACTTTGAGGTTCAATTAAATGTCAATAAAATAACATCTAGACCAAAATTGACAAAACTGAGACACGGATTGCCTATTGGAGTTGTCTCCTACAGGAAATGATGATGTAAGTGACTATAAGTTGAATACTCTTGAAAATAGCATTGAGTATGGCTCATTTGTTAAATTACTTATTGCTCATTTTGTTAAATTACTTATTTAAAACTTCAAATATCTTCACAGCTTACAGATTTACAGTGAACAAATTTATTTATTTGAAATTCTCAGGAAATGCGCTTTCAAAAAATAAATACATTACCATAGCTATACGGCATAGTTTTACCTTTATGAAGACAAACTGTGGAGGGTGTGTAAAACTTTCCGCGGGAGGGCTCGGTGTGCTTAAATCATACTCACTCGCGAAACGTAAATCACACATACATGTGGCCTGTGAGCAAAACCTATCGAAAATTATTGACCCGTGTCCTTAAGTTAAAACAACTTGCAATCCCAGCATTAGAAAGTTTAGACGTTACAGTTTATTTCGAAGAGATAAGCAGATTCCTGAAAATATGCACAATGGAGAAAGACCTGGATTAGATGGATTTCTAGTGGATTTTTGAAAAAAAAGTAGGAAATTTTGATATGGTCTATTATTCTTAGCCTCGAAAAAGAAGAAACGTGTCTTATACAATGACGTCTTTCCCGAAACTAAAGAAACTTAGAGATAAGTTAAAGACCTGGAGACAGATTACTCTACTACATTGTAAATGTCACACTATACGAGATTCCTCAATATAACAAAATGAAATGGTCGAAAAGAAGGGGAGGTAGATGTTGTATGAACAATACATTATGAACATCCAAATCACATTGAAACAAAAATAATAGATTTGCCTACCCAGAGAAGAACAAAACTGGAACAATATATCCTGCCAACTTTCATTGTTATTGCTTTCAGTATGGTCTTTACTCATAGAATTACTTACACTGTAACACAGAAGTAAATGATATACAGTATATAGTAGGTCTACCTTCCATACCTGTAATCCTACATGTAAAATCAATACAGTTCTTTGTTCAAACTGAGAATGCTGAGAGGGCACTATTGATCACATTCGTAATCGCTTTCGGCTCGATTCAAATCCGATCTGACCAATTTGTTGACATAAACAGATCGATTTCTGTGCGACTACAGCTGCACAGAACTGAGATATGAAAGTCGAACATAGAACTCTCACAAATTATGCTAACTATCCAAACACTTTATGTGATTGCCACTTCTTGTTTTTTGTTCCAGTTAACCATTCGATAACACTTGTCAATAACATCGACTAACCGTGCAATTATTACAAGATTTACCACGGTTATGTGAAATGTACATGAGTCAAGTGCAGATGTTCATTAGGAGATTCCATTTCACAAGTCGGATGAGGAAAGGGACGTCTGCTTTCATACAAGTAACAATCGAATAAAACAAACAAATAAATTACAAGATGAAATTTCCTTCTCAAGTTATACACTTGTTTCCATCGGGAAATTGATTAACAAAGCGACGCAAATAGGCATATATCCACGTAATTTCCCAACAGCTGACTCAGCTGACCAAATCACTCCCCGTTTGAGAGACCACATAAACTCGTCCACTGACATTGGCACGATGCCTACCGAGACGGGAGCATGGTCCTAACATCAGTGGACGAGTTTTTTTCAAGAAAGGGGAGAAAGGTTGTCAAAGTTTAAAATATGTTTTCAACCTTTCATTCTAATCTTTGTTGATAATCAATTTGAGTAGTGCAACAGAATAGTAATAATGTTTTCATATGGGTGCTAAATGGTTATTTTACGCACGGTTTTCGCCAACGCCCTAATATTTGTAAACACTTATTATAAACACTTATTTATTTTCCCACACTAACCGTGCGTGAAATAACCATTTAGCATGCCTATGAAAACATTATTTCTTAAACTGACAACACTAGCATCTCCGATTTATCGTCTGGTCCTATTGTGTCAGCCAGAAGTATACCGGTTTACTATCGGGTATCACCCTATTTGGCTACAGAACGGGGCATGTTGCCCAGGGGATGTCAACTAAATACTCAGTGTTTCTTTCTACCCAGCAAAAAATGTCGCCTAACGAAAACTTTCTATTTGCGCTGTCAAAACAGTTTCTATCTATTTATACACATTACCTGGATTTATAAGAAAGATTATCTTCCTGCCTAATAACAACACTAATTTTTGTTATCCATTCTGGGGATTCCCAACAAACAGTTAGTTATTGAATGACGGGCTTATGGCGTTTAGGGACATGAAATTACGCATCATCATTGCTTTTAATGTTATACTTTTCAGGTGAAGCCCTTGAAGCAGCCAAATTCCCGTATTTATATTTTGCCAAGTTCTACGTAGGCTGTGTATTGAGGTATGAAGGAATCCCTGATTTGTCGAAAGATTTTTGATGAGAAGAATTATTTTAGGGAATAAAGTGACGAAGAATATTTTGTAATGATAAAAGTAACTTTTCATCAGGTTTAATGGCAACTGCATATTGGTATACAACATAATATACTGGTAAGATATAAGGAGAGATCAAGGGGGAGGACACAGACACAGGGCATGAGCTCGTATAAATGGATAAATAAAGATCTGATAACAGGACCCTAGCCTTCTGGCTCCAAACTATTACGTCAGATGGTGAGCAGGGAAGGGTGGGCTGGGGACTGGTACTGCAAATTGGTAATGCTAATTGAGCTGTATTACTTACATCTTTAAACTTTCAGTGGTGTATTCGGTGTCCTACTGAACTTGTTAACTATTATATTAGAGAGGAGTTATGACTCCACACACCTCGTGTCTGTGAGTGAATGGTCCTCTACCATCAAGGTGAGATCTTAATTGATGTATTAATTTTTCGTCGTCCTCTACCATCAAGGTGAGATCTTAAGTGATGTATTAATTTTTCGTCGTCCTCTACCATCAAGGTGAGATCTTAAGTGATGTAAATGTATTAATTTTTCGTCGTCCTCTACCATCAAGGTGAGATCTTAAGTGATGTATTAATTTTTCGTCGTCCTCTACCATCAAGGTGAGATCTTAAGAGATGTATACTTCATCATGAAAATTATCGCGGAATACTCTAGGAAGATGGTTATGAAACACCTCATTTATCAAGCTAATAAGTTTGTGACCAAGTACTTTTGAAATATTTCACTAGGAAGATCATTATGAAACACATAATCAGTATGCTGATAATGAAATACTTCATCAGGAATATAATTATATTGATAATAATATAATAATGATAAAGATACAACATTTCATCCGGAAGATAATGATGAAATACTTCATCAAGAAGGTATTGATGAAATACTTCATCAAGAAGATAATGATGAAATACTTCATCAAGAAGATAATGATGAAATACTTCATCAAGAAGGTAATGATGAAATACTTCAAGAAGGTAATGATGAAATACTTCATCAAGAAGATAATGATGAAATACTTCATCAAGAAGATAATGATGAAATACTTCATCAAGAAGGTAATGATGAAATACTTCAAGAAGGTAATGATGAAATACTTCATCAAGAAGATAATGATGAAATACTTCATCAAGAAGGTATTGATGAAATACTTCATCAAGAAGGTAATGATGAAATACCTCATCAAGAAGGTAATGATGAAATACTTCATCAAGAAGGTAATGATGAAATACTTCATCAAGAAGATAATGATGAAATACCTCATCAAGAAGGTAATGATGAAATACTTCATCAAGAAGATAATGATGAAATACTTCATCAAGAAGATAATGATGAAATACTTCATCAAGAAGGTAATGATGAAATACCTCATCAAGAAGGTAATGATGAAATAGTTGAAGAAATATAATGATACCTCAATAGGAAGATGATGAAATATTTCACCAGGAAAATAATGGTGGAATATAAAATCTGGAAAGTGATGATACATCTTTAATGATTAAATTATTCTTTTTTACTCCTCAGCTCTACGGGCTAAGGAGTATTGTTGTGGCCCTGGGGATGTGTCTGTCCGGGCCGTATCTCGATCACTATTGTGAGGAAGTTCATGAAACTTACAGGTTATGCCCCTTTTATTTTTACCCCTCGGCCAAAATTTGGCCGAAGGGTATTGTCGTCGTCATGTACATCTGTCCGTCTGTCCGTGGCCGTCTGTCCGTCTGTGTCCGTCCGTCTGTCCGTCACACCTTTCTCGTTACCAAGATATCTTCAGAACGACTTACCCTAGGCACACCAAACTTGCAGTGCACATCCGTATGCTTGTGACCCAGAATCTGGACCTGATTGGTTAGAAACTTTGGCGGCCATCTTTAATTTATGCGAAACCATCACAGCTTTCTTGTTACCAAGATATCTTTAGAACGACTTACCCTAGGCACCCCAAACTTGCACTGCACATCCATATGCTCATGACCCAGAACCCTATTGAATCTGGACCTGATTGGTTGGAAACTTTGGCGGCCATATTAAATTTATGCGAAATCATTAATCTTATGTATCTTAGGTACCATTTCTCTGTTCAGTGTGAAACTTGGTATAGATCATCGATGCATCAAGAAACTTCAAAGGAATGACCAAACCAGTGTCCCTGATTCGAGGAAAATCTTGGCGGCCATCTTTAATTTATGCAAAATCTTCAATGATATATATCTCTGATACCATTCAAGTGTTCTATACGAAACTTGGTATACAGCATCGATGTATCAAGAGATCTGCAAAGTATAGCCACATCTGTTCCTCTGAGTGGCGGGAAGGATGGGCGGCCATCTTTAATTTATGCAAAATCATTAATGATCTCTATCTCTGATACTGTTCGAGTGCTCGATGTAAAATTTGGTATATATCATCGAAGCATCAATAGACTTACGATAAATGACAGTTCTGGCGTTTCTGATTGGGCGGAACCTTGGCGGCCATCTTTAATTTATGCAAAATCTTCAATGATATATATCTTTGATACCATTTCAGTGTTCTATATGAAACTTGGTATCCAGCATCGATGTATCAAGAGACTTGCAATGAATAACCACATCGGTTCCTGTGAGTGGCGGGAAGGATGGGCGGCCATCTTTAATTTATGCAAAATCATTAATGATCTATATCTCTGATACGGTTCAAGTGCTCAATGTAAAATTTGGTGTACATCATCGATGTATCAATAGACAGTTCTGGTTTTTCTGCTTGGGCGGAAACCTTGGTGGCCATCTGTAATTTATGCAAAATCTTTAATGATGTTTATCTTTGATACCATTTCAGTGTTCTATATGAAACTTGGTATACAGAATCTATGTATCAAGAGACTTGCAATGAATAACCACATCAGTTTCCCTGAGTGGTGGGAAGGATGGGCGGCCATCTTTAATTTATGCGAAATCATTAGGGATCTCTATCTCAGATAATTTTCAAATGTTCGATGTAAAATTTGGTATGCATCGTCGATGCATCAACAGACTTATGTAATGAATACCGGTTTCTCTGATTGGACGGAAACGTTTGAAGCCATTTCTAATGGCAAAATTTTTCATAATCTGTATATTTGTTACTTGACTGCTTGGTGTTCCTGAAGTCTTGTTTTAAATTGAATACATTATGAATGGCTGGCGCCCAGAGCCGAGGGGTTTTCAGATGCGCAGCTTCGTATTTACTAGTGCCATTGAGACTTTCAGGTCTAACCGGTCATTAATTATTTTTTTACAATTTTTTATATTTTTCTACCATTTTCCAGTCTTCTAAAAACGAATCTACAAGTATGCATACATTAGCCCTACTTTTATACCGATGTACATACCCTTACTAGCATGTAGCCAATCAAGAGCTCCATAGTAAAGTTGTATGTCAGCCATTGGTTCAGTGTAATGAATGATTGGTCATTGGTTTGGTCTAGAAGTCTATATTACTCTGCATATTCAGCAGTACGGTATTGCCAGTCAGGGCCGTGTCCAGAGCCAAATTACCTCCGGAAAACGTGTGAGCGCACAAAATAAAATCCGCCCAAAATAGCAAATGTAAAAATTAAGAAAACTCGTTTTCTTTGGTTAATAGAACTGATAAATTTGTCCCATTACCCTAGCTTTGTCCGAACCACGAAACATCCACCGAAAACACCGTGTCAGATATACAGTAAATTACCCGGGATAAAAGCTTGAGGCCACTGATATGAGATTGCCATAATTGTCGTATCCCTACGCTGTTGAGAAGAATGAGTCCGACATTAAAACTGTGAAAATCGACTTGTTATTTCGTCTAAAAGTTCTCAGAATGGATTTGAACGATAATAAACGCCTATTTTATAAAAAAAAAGGGCAACTTGTACTTTGTCTTGTCACAGAATTGTAGGAACCCATGAGATCTGTCAAAATCGAAAGTAGTGCACATGTGTTCGTGCATGCTGCCAACACATCAATGACGCAGTTGAGTTTTCAGTTGTAAAATGAACTGTGGTCACCAGGTCGTCAATCAGTTACAAGCGGTGTCTCGCATAACAAGTCCTCTAAAATATACTTCATGAAAGATAGCGAAAGGTATGGCCAACCCAATAAATCAACGCAGACATCATCGTTGTTGTTGCACTGACGCTAATGCGTTACCAACGGAGATTCGTCTGGGGGATTTCTCTCACATTACGATGAGATGTGATTTTCGGCTATCGGACCCAGTTTTTCTTAGAGAAGTGAAATTCTTCACAGTATCTATATATAATTTGTGCATTTTTATTCTGAAATTTGAGGGATTTTTTCAAAGCGCAATGACGTTGGGCTTGCAATGTTGTAACATTGTGACTAGGCGCTATGAAAATAACATGTGAGGTATTGAAGATTTGTTTTGATTCTGAATAGATTTCCTTCGAATTTCAGAATAAAAATGCACAAATTACATACAGATACTATAGGGAATTTCACTTCTCTGGGATGAACTGGCTCCGATATTTAGCCGAAAATCCCATCCCATTCCATCGTGAGACAGCTCAGTAACTCTAGCCGGTAGTTATTTCTTTCATCACATGGGCCATGTGTAACATTTAAAAAAATTATATATTTTTTTTCTTAAAAATATATAAAACATGGGTTGAATTGTGGGTTCGAATGCATTTCCAGCCATCTAGAACCCCAGAGCTTCCGGGGCCAAGGCGGTCAACCACTTTGCGTTGATGCCAGGGCAATAAGATCACAACTTTACATGGTTTTTTTTTCCTGCAGATCTGTGGATACCTTGTCACTTTTTATACCCCTGAACATAGTCAGAGGTATACTGGATTCCGATTGTCTGTCCGTCCGTGTGTCAGTGTATCCATCCGTTCGTCTGTCCGAGTTGTGGCTTGAGTTTGCATTTCGCATGCCATAACTCACTGCTATTTATCCAAACTTCTACACCCATAAAAACATCTTGTCTAGACTGTTAAGGGGCTGAGCAGTTGTAGCACCTCTGGTGCCTCATGTTTTGTACCCTGTTTATCTCTCGGTCAAAGCCCTACAGGTATTGTTGTCGTAGGTGCCGTCAGTATGTCCTCCATTGCTCGTGAATCAGATAAATCAAGAAAGATAATCAACCAGGAATTCTAAGGCCGTATCACCTATGTGGTGACGAGGGGTCACAAGCCACATTGACCTATTTTATCAAGGCCATATTCTACTTTTTGCAATTCCAAATTCATATTGCATATATAACTGATGATGAACTTGGGAGCCTACCCATGTTGACTGATGATTTTCACAAGGTCATTTACTGTTTATTATGATATATCATAGAAGAATTACAGCCACACTTTTCAATTAAGTACTACATGTATATTTGCATGTGGCGACGATCCAAAAGTAAATTGAAGATGACTGACCTTGACCCAATATTCAGGGTCAGATTCTGTCTCTTACGACATTTCCTGAAGGACCTACACTGTTCATATTACTACATGAACAATTGATCATGGAATAGACGTCTGTCGAATATGACTGACCTTGACCTATTCCTCAAGGTCAAATTCATTTCCCACTTTTCAGTTAGGTGAGAATAGATCTGAAACCTGTTGAAGACTACTGACCTTGACCTATATCCCAGGCTCAAATTGCTGGCGCATGATCTGAGTTTAAAGAGCAATATTGGAGAACATAGGACCACCAGCAATTTGGTCAAGCTTCACCAGATCCTCCATGCAAATCTTTTCCCCTTCCGAATGGATGTCCACGGCACAGTAGACTTTTTCCAGAATGATGCATGCATTATATGGCCATGATGTGGGAGGTACATGTACATCGTCCCATTTCTGTTTGCCTGGCTGTGGAAGTTTTAAACAGGTTAGGGGAATCCCGCTCTCTAAAATGGAGGTAAAAAGGGTCGTTTTCGCTCAATAAATCAGTTCATATAATGAATTCAGCAAAATCCTCTTGAGTCGCATACAGACATATCTATCCGCATTAAATGGCAGTAAAAAAGTAAATTGCCATCTATCTAATTTGCATAATAATATGCCAAACATCCTTCGTGCTGTTCAAACAACATTGGCTGGTTCTTCACATGGCAAATTAATTTTATGACATGGAATAATAGATAAATCAATGCGCCTGAAATTTTTAGGCATTGGTTAAGAAGGAATCAAAAGTTATTGAGCAAAAACGACCCTTTTTACCTCCATTTTAGAGAGCGGGATCGCTCTAAGCTGTTAAACGTACATTCTCTGTGATAAATGATCACTGATACCCGGACCCTGTCAGCTAATATAGGGCTACATTATATACATGTAGATGTGAACAGCATATGGTGGCATGTAGGACCTACCATTTCGTAAAACATAATCTGATAACTACATGTAACTTCAGTTCACATAAATACTCAAGTGATTCTGAAGTTAAACTATCATGTTCACAATAGAAAATTTGGGAGATCTTTTCCATTTTATTCCGCTTAAGTCGGTGCTAGGGACCGTGTGGATACTTCATAGTCTCCGCATGAACATCTGCAATAAAAGCGCGGCTGAGATACTAAGGCTACACCCGAGAATCCACCTAATTCTCGGGTCTGAATGTTAGGTGTCGACTAATGTTTTCCTGTATAAAGTCATATGGTTGCTTCTTAAATGCCAGACATCAATTTTTCTCACCTCTTGGATATCGCTCCAATTTAAATAAGACAACAGATAAGCAAATCAACAAGATAATCAATTGATTCCAGTCCAACGTCCTGGTCTCAGAGGTATTGGGCTATTGTCATCAACTGATCATCTCAATAATTACATGTCTGGGTGTGAAGTTGCACTGATTGTGATTCAGTTGTCCAAGCTTTGTGTACCTTCCTAAGATTTCTCATTTTCTCCATTATTACAGATGGTCGTATCTCTTCTCTCCTTCGTCATTTTCCACTACACAACAGGATTACATTTATTCTGGTAGGTAACCATGGTGATTAATACTTACTGTAACCCAGGATAACAGAGACCGTCATTCTGATTATGACTTATGGAAAATAGGCGAGGAAAGTCTTTGTGTTCACTCCAGGAACCATGGTCTTCCCTGCAATAATGCTTGATGTCTGCCTGCACCATTGGTCATAATCCCGTTTTGAAACAGAATCCTGCTGTGTGGCTGAAATTAGTATCAATGAAGCATTTGACGATGTAGGAGCAATTTTCGCTCCAGGAATTAAACACCATTTTTGAGATCTGGCGTTAGCCAGAAGTTCTTTAGAATGCTGTCGGTAAATGGACAAAAGTGCAAACCGACTCACGGGATAGCCTTACGCTGCATGAAAGTAGTTCCACAGAGATAAGTTTTGGGGATCCTTAGTGGTTGAAAGGCTTTTGTATGTCTATATTTAGTCACTAATAGTCACTTGGCATATATTTGATCCCTTATCTGCATTAAATATTACTCTGTTCATTGTTTTCCCACAAAATATAAGATTAATACGCTCTAAAGTATGGCAGACTGGTATCGTCACTTTACCAAAGCTTGGACTCCTCTGAGAAAATTATACAGTTTAGCTGGTTAGGTGTATATGTGAGAGATGCTCTACCATAGCAGCCAACCTGGCCACCATTGTCTCATTATCAGCTTTGCAGGCCACTGTTTGTTTTTCTCACAAGAGCAAGCTGTAACATATGTTATAATCTTTTCCTATCTTGTACTCTACCAGTCAACCTGTGGGATATCCAGAAAGTGTAATACATGTCTTGTCTTATCTTTACTTGTGACATAACCATCATCAACCTTGATGTCCAGCCCTTCTCACTCATAACACTAAATCAATCTCTATTTACCCCTAGGTATAATCTCTCTTATTTACCCCTAGGTACATGTATGTTCTGTACAAACTGACCTTAATCCCCTGTGGGTATTTACATGTAGGCCTAGACTTCATTCCACTTGCCCCTTTTTCCGTCGAATTCTCAACAGGTCAGTTTGCAGTTTCAAGCAACACCAACAATACCATGTTAAAGAAGGTATCATATTGCTTTCTTTATGCTGGTTAAATTAACATGGTGGTCATGGTGTTCATCTGGAATCCAGAACTGACGTATTGGAGGAATTATGTATCAAGATAAAGAGCAAAATTCAGCTATTTTGGTTGAGTCAAGGTTGGATGAGCACCTACTGTAGTGTCTAATTGGACGGAAATTAATTGGGTAACACATCGTTAGCGTAACGTGTGGAACTTCTCTCATTATAGGACTACCTTTCATTGTTCCCACAGATCAATTTCACATAAACTACGATAAAAGTAACTAACTCCAAAAATGGAAGTCATTGTGATATAATATTTTATATTTCGGCTTCCATTTTCGGAGTTACTTTTATCCTAAGACTGCCTTTCTTTGGTATGTTCAACTTCAGTATGTCGGTACCTTTTAAGAAGGGCCGTTCGCGCCATCAATCCAAACGTTTAATAAATTTAAACGTTTAACTTGCACCAACCAATCAGATGTCATGAACTGACATTTGGAAGACCTTTCCTGTCCAAAAGCAAACGTTTGCTGTTGTAACGTCCAATACTTTAGACATTTCCTGTCAAAAGGCAAACGTTTCCAGTAGTAATATTCGAGACTTTTAAACGTTTCCGGTAAAAGGGAAATCGTGATCGTCCAGTCAGATTTTTTTATTGCTGCCGCATATGTTCAATCCTCAACATCAACACGTGTCCACTGGCAAAACGTTTCCGCTATGTAGTCTGTTTGAACCGATCAAAATAACCCTTACAAATATTCGCGCATATTATATTCCTCATGCCCACGGTGCATCATGTCCTGCGCAAATTGTCCCGGTGCCAAAGATATTCTCCAAAATCTAATTTGTAAGAACGGTTTTCATTGGTTAAAATACACTACATGCCGGAAACGTTTGCCAGAGGAGATTTGCACGTGTTGGTTTAGATGTTGGAATACACGCGGCCCAAATAGAAAATCTGATTGGACGATCACAACCGGAAACATTACCCTTTTAACTGGAAACCTTTAAAAGACCGAATTTTTCTTTTGACAGGAGAACTTCTGAAGTCGCGAATTTACAACTGGAAACGTTTGCTTTTTAACAAGACGAGAGATCCTGAAGGATCTTGGCGCCCACCATTGTCCGATAATTGTAAGCTAATGACAAGAGGATCTTTTTGTCCATTGTTACTAAGAACAAACGATTGATTGAATTTTGTTTACAGAATTTCGAATCTGATCGTCAAAGGGACAGTGGAAAACACCAAGTTTCAAGATTTCTAGAACTGTACTTATGTCGGTTACTTATGTATACAAGCGAAAAGAGCAAAACTAGTCTGAAAGTGAATGTCCGGAGGATCCTTCGTCTTTGTTTTGTAGTATTTTTGTTTGCACGCGTCATCATTGGGTACTGGAAGCGAAGACAAATCTCTTTGACCCTTTGGCATGAGCTATGAAACATACTTAAGATTTTATAATTAGGAACGAATGCTAATTCTGTTCTGTTTACTGGGCTAGTTTGAGATAGATACCATGCTCGAAAATAGTAAGATGGTACAATACCTAATACTGAATGGATCCTCGCAGTAATGTTGAAACTCCGAAAGTGTCTGAATCCTGATTATCTCCCTTGGATCGAAACACGCAGTGGTCTACAGTTGTCGAGTTGTAACGTTGTGTCACAAGAGTGACGTCCCTTCATGCAGCCGACCCATCGGCAAACGAAACTGGACTAAAGAAAACTGATTTAAAATTTGGAGAAATACATTTTAATTCCAAATTATTTGAACTCCTTGGTATGGAAGATGAAGGTATGGATATTCTCTAAAGTCACTATATAGAATATGTCCCACTGTTTGATCCGCCGACTCGTGTGATGTAACGTCACAACTCGGGAATACCGTATGAATTTGAAGCATAACTTGGATTTTTCAATCGGACCAAAAAAGGTATCTTGCACAACTAGGCCCCATGTGGGATCTGTGTACCAAATTTCAGAAAGATCCATGAAGTAGTTCCTGAGAATTTGCGATAACAAGGTTTCATGGGGAAATCCAAGATGGGTGCCGGATGGACATATTGGATTTTGGAATCGGACCAGAAAAAGTATCTTGCACAACTGGACCACAAGGAGAACCTGTGTACCAAATTTGACAAAGATCCATGAAGTACTTCCTGAGAAATCACGATAACAATGTTTCATGGGGAAATCTAGGATGGCCGTTTGGTGGCCATCTTGGATTTTCCATTCTGATCGAAAAAGGTATCTTGCACAACTAGACCCCAAGGGAAACCAGTGTACCAAATTTGAGAAAGATCCATGTAGTACTTCCTGAGAAATGACAATAACAAAGTTTCATGGGGAAATCCAAGATGGCTGCCCGGTGGCCATATTGGATTTTCGAATCGGACCAGAAAAGGAGTCTTGCACAACTAGACCCCAAGGGGAACCTGTGTACCAAATTTGAGAAAGATCCATGAAGTAGTTCCTGAGAAATCGCGATAACAAAGTTTCATGGGGAAATCCAAAATGGCCGCCTTGTGGCCATATTGGATTTTCGAATCGGACCAGAGAATGTATCTTGCACAACTAGACGCCAAGGGGAATCTGTGTACCAAATTTGAGAAAGATCCATGAAGTAGTTCCTGAGAAATCGCGATAACAAGGTTTCATGGGGAAATCCAAGATGGGTGCCGTGTGGCCATTTTGGATTTTCGAATCGGACCAGAAAAGGTATCTTGCACAACTAGACCCCAAGGAGAACCTGTGTACCAAATTTGAGGAAGATCTATTCAGTAGTTCCCGAGAAATCGCGATAACAAGGTTTCATGGGGAAATCCAAGATGGCTG
>JAVTVY010004090.1:0-37308 GCA_036873755.1 Hanleya hanleyi | reverse complement strand
CTTATCATACTGATAATGGTCACGTCGCGGTAACCACTGGTCCCGTTCCATCTCATACTGGTGCCGTAACTCGGGTTGGTTTACGGCACCAGTATGAGATGGAACGGGACCAGTGGTTACCGCGACGTGACCATTATCAGTATGATAAGCGTACGCCCGGGCTCTTCAAGCTGGAGTGGAGTGGGGATGCTATGATTGCGCTCTCCTCCAAGACGTATTACTGTTACGGGGGAGACGAAAATAAGTTTAGCTGCAAAGGAGTGAACCGGCGCGATCCCAACATCGACAAAGCCTTGTACTTGAACGTGCTGCAAAGCCAGGCCAGTGCCAGTGGCACTAACCGAGGATTTCGCGTGGTGGACCATCAGATGCGAACGTACATCCAGCAACGAGATGCTTTTACTTTCTTTTATCCGAAACGGAAAGTTCTGGCCGATGGTGTGAGCACTACTTACCTGGACTTGTGATTTGAACACTAACTGTTAACTGCTGACAGAATTTTTTCGTACTCCCTTGTATATACATACCACTACTACTACTACTACTACTACTACTACTATTCTCTATGTGTACATACCACCTGTATTCTATTTGTATAGTGTGTAAGTAACTCCTGCTTGTTCACTTATTAAAAACTGTAAAAGTCAGGATGGCCGAGTGGTCTAAGGCGCCGGTGCGTAAGTGCTGGTCGGCGAATGCTGGCGTAGGTTCGAATCCTACTCCTGACAGAATTTTTTTGTACTCCCTTGTATATATATATACATACCACTACTATTTATTCTCTACATACCACCTGTATTCTATTTGTATATATCCTTCTTGTTGACTTACATAAAGAGAGAAAAGAGTGAAAAACAAAAAACCATGATTTTTTGTGTTTTTTTTCTTCATGAATTTATTCAACATCAATGAAAAAACGTGAGAACAACAACAAGGTTATAAAAACAAAAGTACTGCGCGCAGTGCATTTTTTAAGTTAACCAGAGAAATGGAGCATGCACATTAAACCGAGAGGCCGTCCAGTCATAGACCAGGACATCACGGTCTTCGGCTTGACAATAATCATCAAATTTATTTATGATCGTTTGCATAGAATGTCCTCTACTCCGATGAGTGAGATAAAACACACAGTACTGTCCGCACACACTACTCAAGGGTCCTTGTAATCTTTGCGTATTCCAACGCCACTCTGTAGTAGAGACGTCCATGAATTTCACTAAATCGGCATGGAGGGGTGCAAGTCCGTAGGAATCAAAGTATTCGCCTTGGCCTTGGGTGTCCACGTACACAGCTACCCAATGTTCACCGGGTCGACTCTTCGTGTCTGTATTCAGAATGTAGGCTGCTGGGGTAGTGGAGTGGGTGGGAAACACATTGCGTGGAAACACACCTCGAAAGGGGATGTGGGGATCTCGCTGGAGTATGCTCATCAGTTGCTCTGTATCCATCTTAGCTGGCGTAGTCACACAGCACGTTTCTTTGCTGATCCACACTGATGACGTTATCAAACTCGGCGTAGCAAATCACGTTAATGGTGCTGGGTAGAGGGGCGGAGAAACGCAGTTCCAACCGTAGGTTTCCTTTCTTGAGCAAAGCCAGTTGATGATCGTGTTCCAAGGTGGGGGTGAGGTCAAAGGCGAACAATGTGTATCCCTTCATAAAGTCGTCTCGACTGATGGTATTGCCTTCGTCCTGGTTGTTTTGTCATATGAATCGGCGGGGACACTGTTATATATACATTTAACCAGCGGCATGGACCCTAGACGAATTTTGCGCAAAATGTCAGGATTGTGAAAGGGGTGCGCGCGGACGTCGGCGTAGACAGCTACGCGACTATGGACTCTCATGTTATTTCAATACACGCCATCATTTAACATAGGCATTGACTAGTGTGAGAATGTACCCATCAAGAGGATTGTAGCATACATGTGCATGCCTATGTGTGAATGAGAGTATGACTCGCGCGACCCTTTTCAGGGCCAACCATCATGTTATTTCAATACATGCAATCATTTAACCAGTATGAAAAAAATAGCACAATCTCAGGATTGTAAATTAACCCAGGAAGGGTGGTAGCGCGGACGTGGTTGTAGACACCGGGTCAATCTACCAATCAGTGCTGTGTATAGCCACTCTCATGTTATGTCAATACACGCAATCATTTAACATGGGAATTTGCTAGTGTGAGAATGTACCAAATCAAGGGATTCTGGCGTGAGTGAGAGACTGATCATCATCATGCATGCACGCCACGCAACCCTTTTCAGGGGCAAACCCCCAATGTTATTTCAATACATGCAATGATTTAACATAGGAACGGATACTCGCCTCTATATTCTATAGTATTATTACCAATCTGCAAAATCTCAGGATTGTAAATTAACCCAGGAAGGGTGGTCGCGCGGACGTCGGCGTAAACATTTTGGTACTCTCCACGCAATCATTTAACATGGGAATTTGCTAGTGTGAGAATGTACCAAATGAAGGGATTCTGGCGTGAGTGAGAGACTGATCATCATCATGCATGCACGCCACGCGACCCTTCTCAGGGGCAAACCCCAATGTTATTTCAATACATGCAATGATTTAACATAGGAACGGATACTCGCCTCTATATTCTATAGTATTATTACCAATCTGCAAAATCTCAGGATTGTAAATTAACCCAGGAAGGGTGGTCGCGCGGACGTCGGTGTAAACATTTTGGTACACCCAACCAATCAGCGATGCGGTGTCACTCTGATGCTATTAATAGACACAATCATTTAACATGGGAATTGGCTAGTACGAATTTCGTGCAAAATGAAGAGATTCTGGCGTAACCTAGGAAGAGTGGGGAGTTGAGACTAGGGACCAATGAGATGGCCCCAATTAGAGCCAATGAAATGTCTTTGAAAGAACCAATGAAACCCGTATGCCGTCATTGAAACTATCAATGAAAAACTACTGTATTTCCGTATAAAGCCAGCGGGAGCGTGCATAGCGTCACTCCAAACACACCAACTATCGAAGAAAGAAGTATTGAAGAAGAAAAAAAGATGTATAGAAATCGTGTAGCCAAGATGAGTACTACAAGGGGGGCAGCCAAGGCTCATAAAGATAAAGAACAAAGACAAAGAAAACGGAAAACGGATTGGATGGAGACCATGAAGGTGTGGACGCAAAGGAATATCAACTTAAGCCTCGACAAGTGGGTGGAGCTGCATAACCTGGTGATGTATGCCCCCCTAGATGTGACTGGCGAGGATTTTTTAAGTTTTTTAAATTTTATTTTACATCATCAAGACATAGGCCTACAAGATCAAGAGGAACAAGAGGAAGAGATGCCGCCGCCGCCACCGCCCCAAATACCACCTGCCAATTTTTTCCAGAACATACCGACAACACATGGGCGGTCGGCGAGGCGATATACTATGCAGCCTGCCGCCATTTTTATTCCTTTGGAAGAAGAGTGAGAGCGGAAGAAAATGCAGATTAAACGGCCCTTTTCAGGGCCAACCAACGGTCCTTTTCAGGGCCACCCCAATCTACCGAAAGGGGAACTTCTAACAGGGGCACATTCAATTGAAATCCTACAATCTCCTCTCCTCTATATATTCTATAGTATTATTAGCCATTTGCAACACCAAAAAAAAAAAAAAAAAACAATCCCTGCCCCTATCAACGGCCCTTTTCAGGGCCATCTCCTTACTTGAAACATAGACACAGTGAACGGATTGTAAAAAATTAACCCAGGAAGGGTGGTGGCGCGCGGACGTAGGCGTAAACATTTTAGGTACACCCCACCAATGAACCACGCGTATATGGACTCTATTAATAGACGCAATCATTTAACATGGGAATTTGCTAGTGTGAATTTTCGTACCAAATCAAGGGATTCTGGCGTCAGTGAGATGAGCATGCATGTACACGCGCTGTACACGCGACCCTTTTCAGGGCCAACCTCAATGTTATTTCAAAACGTGCAATCATTTAACCAGTATGACAAAAATTGCAAAATCTCAGGATTGTAAATTAACCCAGGAAGGGTGGTCGCGCGGACGTCGGTGTAGACAGCTTGTAGACCACCAATGAGTGACGCGTATATCGACTCTAATGTTATTTCAATACATGCAATCATTTAACCTAGGAATTTGCTTAGTGTAAATGTGCCAAATCAATGGGATTCTGGTGACCACCCTTTTCAGGGCCAACCTCAATGTTATTTCAATACGTGCAATCATTTAACCAGCGGGGTATTGACAAAAAAAAAAAAAAAAAAATAGCAAAATCTCAGGATTGTAAATTAACCCAGGAAGGGTGGTGGCGCGGACGTCGGCGTAAACATTTTGGTACACCCACCAATCAGCGATGCGATGTCACTTTAATGCTATTAATAGACACAATCATTTAACATGGGAGTTGGTTAGTGTGAATTTTCGTGTCAAATCAAGGGATTCTGGCATACATGTGCATTAAATACAGTGCACGCGACTCTTTTTAGGGCCAATTCTAATGGTATAAACATAGGAATGGATTTTTTAACATGGAAAAAATTCATGTGTTATTTTTTTTACCTATTGTTACCTTTAGGTGTGTGTGCATGTGCAGGAGTTGGTGTTTATTTTTTGTGCTGAGTTAGAAGTTCCTCTTTCGGAGGAATGGGGTGGCCCTGAAAAGGGCCTTTGGAGATGTAAGGATTTACATCGTTCGGGCGAAATTTATACGCCGCCGGGTACACACGGGACAATCTATGGTGATAAAAATACACTCTAGGGGTGTATCATTGAACATAGGGTCGTCTGTTGGGTGGGTCTGTGTGGGGTCCATACAGCGTAGACACAGGGCCTGATGGCCGCAGGGAAATATTGCATATTTTGCAAAACGTGTAGCGCATTGTACACAGCGTAAAAACCGGGCTGGTGTCCATTTTACGGGGGGTGCCAGTCTTCTTTTTATGGCAGTAGCGTAGTCATGCAGGTCTTCAATTTCTTGTTTTTCTTGTTCACCCCTTTTTCTTTTTCTTTTTCCTACGCTTTTGTCCTCCTGCTCCTCCTCCTCCTCCTCCTCTTCTGGCTGTATTTTCGTTGCCTGTCCTCCCACTCCTTCTTCTTTTTCTTCTTGACCTGCTTTTTTTTCTTCCGGATGTACCAACTGATCGGCGGGTAGCAGTTGAACTTGGATATCTTCTTCTTGATCATAGTGTTGGAAGACATGTTGGAGGATTTGTTGAAACCGTGGACTTTCCAGGGAGGTGACATCATGATCATCATCATGCTGTAGTACCGGTTCTTGTTGATCTGTAAATAGGATGGGCTGTAATATATCATCCAGCCATTGGTCCTCTATCGGTGAGTGTTGTGTACTTTCCAGTGCGGTGACATCATGCTGTGGTACCGGTGAGTGTTGTTCATCTGGGGGCTGTAATATATCATCCAGCCATTTTGTGTTCTGCATCGGTGAGAGTGATAGGTCACTATCACTCAGCAACTCTTTTATCACTGCATCAATATCCATGATTTCAGCCATCATGTAATTATGAATGGACAAGATAAACCCGCTATTTATACCGTACAGCGCGCGGACGTCAGCGAAATCGTGGCTCCAAACTTGGACGCTGGACGCTGCAAGAAATTTTGTGTTTCTTTGACAATTTTAAACCCGTGTGATTTTGCAATAAATGCCAGGTCAGGTATAAAAATTATTTCAAATTGAACGGGGGCAACTCAGGGATGTAGCATTTAAAAAATTAAGAAAATTAGCAGTAGACTAAGCCACTATTTTAATGATTTCATTGATTTTAGACCCGTAAAAAATAAATTAACCCAGGAAGGGTGGTCGCGCGTGCAAAATCTCAGGATTGTAAATTAACCCAGGAAGGGTGGTCGCGCGGACGTCGGTGTAAACATTTTGGGTACACCCTCCAATCAGCGCTGTGTATAGTCACTTTGATACTATTAATAGACACAATCATTTAACATAGGAATTGACTAGTGTGAGAATGTGCCAAATCAAGGGATTCTGGTGTGTATCAGTAGTATGCATGTGAGTGAGAGACTGATCATCATCATGCATGCACGCCACGCGACCCTTCTCAGGGGCAAACCCCAATGTTATTTCAATACATGCAATGATTTAACATAGGAGAACGGATACTCGCCTATATATTCTATAGTGTTATTACCAATCTGCAAAAATATCAGGATTGTAAATTAACCCAGGAAGGGTGGTCGCGCGGACGTCGGTGTAAACATTTTGGTACACCCACCAATCAGCGATGCGGTGTCACTCTGATGCTATTAATAGACACAATCATTTAACATAGCAACAAAAAAAAACTCTCCATTGCCCCGAACATGTCCGAACCACTCCGCCATCTTGCTTTACAACATGGCCGACAGCCGCCATCTTGCTTTACAACAGGCCCGACAGCCGCCATCTTGCTTTACAACATGGCCGAACAACCATTCCCGAACAGTACCGAACATGCCCGAACATGCCCGAACATCTCCGAACCACGCCGCCATCTTGCTTTACAACATGGCCGACAGCCGCCATCTTGCTTTACAACATGGCCGACAGCCGCCATCTTGTATTACAACATGGCCGCCAATGTGTACAGATGGCGCCACCGTCGGAAGTTGTGACGTCATAGTTACATCCGGGTGAAAACTTCGTAAATTTGCTGTTTATCTACTACTGCGCTTCCTCCGGTTCTGACTGAAATCACCCATGTCTAGTTCCAGACATTGACTGATAGTCGGGGCTGTTAGGGCATAAAAGGGACTGTTTGGTTCAGATTCTTCCAAAAGCACCAAATTTGGCCCATATGTCGCCCATACCATACCTTTTCGATTTTTGACGGGCGCCAAGGTAGTCGCCCCCTCGGGCCGCCATATTGGCGAAATTCATTATGGCCGCCACCCGGGTTAGAGTTTAGTCAATAAAATGGCTAGAATCATGAATAATACAACTTTTTAGTGGTTATCGGAGTCGGGAAATCTGATTCTGATCTTATTTCAACGATTTGAGGTCAAGGTCACCCTGAAGGTCATTTTTGGGTCAAATTCGTCATTTTTAGTGGTTTTTAGTCGAGATATACAAACTAACTCATTTTATCGATTTTCGGGGTTGAGTAACCCGAATCTGGTCATATTTTGACAATTTGAGGCAATATTGCATGTGAGGTTCATGACAGATGTCCCCCGAAACAGAGGTCAACCGGAGGCCAATTATAGGAAACATCAAAAGGGCTAGAATCACAAATAATACCATAGGGCTTTGCGGCATCGGAGAATTAGATTCTGACCTTATTTTGACGATTTGAGGTCATGGTCACCTCATTTGAGAATTAAAGGTCAAAGATCAACAGTTGCTACTAAAAACAATCGAAAGAAGATTATTCAGGAACAAATGTTACTAAAATACTTCGGAGATGACATCTGCTGACAAAATGCTATAACCATGCCGCTACGTGCATTTAAATGTTCAAAATACAAAACAAAGACCGCTTAAGCAACAGTATACCAATGATTACTTTTACTACCTATGCATTCTGTCTTGCGCTCTATGATGCCAGCAATAAATAATACTTGTCATCATCGCCCAAGTTATTAACGCACCCGCCTTCGTATTTGCAGAGGGTCATGTATCGGACATCGGCACAGTTGCATTTGCACCTTCCCGTGCATGCCTTGAGTCAGCCTCAGTGCATGAGAATGGCATATGCCATAGAAGTGTCGCTGAGAGTGGTCCATAGCGGTTGCCATGTACTGGTGCAATCTTTGTGCCAGCTCCACTCACTGAAGTCAGGGATTCCCTGCTGGAGTGAAGCGACTCAAGTAGAAACTTGCTTGCAGCAGCGCTCGCTTCACATGCTGCAAAAGCGCGGCTTGGGAGGTGGGATGTTTTCCAGCGATCTGATTGCAGTGGTGAAGAGGTGATGCTTGGCCTCATTGACACCGGCTGCATCACATCCCTTGCTGTACATGAGTACGATGAAGCACCCCGTTAAGCTATGAAAGAGAGGTAGTGCCACGGACTTTGACGGACCAAGATCGGAACAGATGGTTTGGACTGGAATGCCACAATACTTTTTCCTGAACCCCTAAAATCCCGAAGTATGAATGGATCAGCGGCTTTTAAAAGATGTTAACAAAAAGGAGCCGTTCTCATTCATCAGCACACAGATGTCCAAGACTGACATGAGCGGAAAGCTCCTTCTGTGTACCCGTTTTGAGTCCGTGTTCTTCAACAGGCGTTATGACCTCACAATACTTCAACCGTGCAACCATTCCGAGGCGGACACTAGGTTCCTCCTGCATCTAGCACATGCCACGGAGAAGGGTCATACAACAGCCTATGTTCGCACGATGGACAGCGATGTCCGGTCTTTGAAGACCCTCGGTCTATCGGAACTCTTGGTGGACTTCGGTACTGGAAAGAAATATTGTGACATTCAGTCCATACCGTTTGTTCCGATCTCGGTCCGTCAAATCCTTGGCACTATCCCTCTTCCACAGTCTTACTGGGTGCGACCCGACTTCACAGTTCCTTGATAGCGCAAGCCAGAAGGTATAGATACCAATAATCATTGGTATATTGTTGCTAAGGCGGTCTTTGTATTGTATTTCGAACATTTAAATACACATAGCGGCGTAGCGGCATAGCATTTTGTCAGCAGATGTCATCTCCGGAGTATTGTAATATAATTTGTTCCTGAATACTCTTCGTTCGATTGTTCTTAGTGGTGACTGTTGATCTTTGACCTTTGACCCCAAAATCTTCAAAATAGGATCAGAATCGGAGAATGCCACAAACCTCTATGGTATTATTTGTGGTTCTTTTGGTGTTATACCTACAATTGACCTCTGGTTCGGATGACCTCTATCGCGACTCTCAAATGAAATATTGCCCCGAATCGTCAAAATAAGGCCAGATTCGGGTTACTCAAACCTGGAAACCAATAGAATGAGGCAGTTTATATATCTTGCCCCAAAACCACTGATAATGGCGAATTTGTCCCCAAAATGCCCTTTAGGGTGACCTTAAAGGTTACCTTGACCTAAAATCGTTGAAATAAGATCACAATCAGATTCTCCGACCCCCAAAATCACTAAAAAGTGCTATTATTCACATTTCTAGCCCTTTTAGTTATTCAACTATAACCAGGATGGCGACCATATTGAATTTCGCCGAATATGGCGGCCCTAGGGGGCGCCCGTCTTGGCGCCCGTCAAAAATCGAAATAGTATGGTATGGGCGACATATGGGCCAAATTTGGTGCTTTTGGAAGAATGTGAACCAAAATATCCCTAACAGCCCCCACTAATTGCCTTAAATCAATAGTACTGTGAGCACTCAAGGGCTTGGGCTCATTGTACCTCTGTAATTTGGATGATTGCCTTGGTTGAGTCATTCAGTTTCCAGGATTTGTCCAACAAATTAAAGGCTGTAAACTGATGAGTTGACATGCAATAAACTGAACTGTTTGTTTGTATTGAATAGCACTCCAGAGCTTGTGTTCACTGTACCTCTGTAATTTGGGTGATTGCCTTGGTTGAGTCATGCAGTTTCCAGGATTTGTCCAACAAATTAAAGGCTGTAAACTGATGAGTGGACATGCAATAAACTGGACTGTTTGTCTGTATGGAATAGCTTGAATTCTAAACTGGTGACTTTGCTTCATGTTGAAGGAATCTATGCTCAAGCAGATCTGTCCATGATTCTCGGTAGCAATTATTTTTTCTTACTGTCCAATAGAAATTTAATAAAGAAGTGTAAAGGAAACAATATCCTACAGAGAGAATGGTGCTTTTCGTTATCATTTCTGTGTCACTCAGAGGGAATTTGGAGGAAGGTGAGTGCCGCAGACATTGTTTCCGCGCCCTTGTCCCTTGAACAAGAAATTGGTCCTTTGGGTTCAACAAAAAATGAGACGAAATGTTCCATCCTATGACATGATACACATTTTAGGCAGTGTTAATCGCACATATTCTGGACTTCGGTCGAAACTTCCTGGACGGCTTTGTCTAATACCGCTAAACCGGTGCTAGGGGTTGTGTGGTCATGTGACCCAAGATGTCCAAATGAACAGCTACAATAAACGCGTGGATGGTATACAAATGATCACAGCGATCTCTTTAGGTTCTTGTGATGTTTTAAGAAACATGCCGTCAATGTGGGGTAATATGATTTCTTATCGTTTCCTTATAATGTTCCGTTTAATTGTTTCCTGTATATGGTGATATTCTGTTGTTGAACGTTTCGTTCTCGAGGCTTGCCCTCTGTACACATCATTGTGATTGTAGTTTTTGTGACGTCTAAATGTGGTGGAGAATGAAGCGCTTGGCCGGCGTTGGACCTCACCGATATTTGTCCTGAATACAAACTTGGCGATACATATCGCATGCTGATAGCAAAATACTAGCGTAGCGTGCAAGATCCATGGCGTTGCGTTTCGTAACTTGAGTCTAATTCCGCTTAACCCGGGGATAGGGGCCGTATGAACCCATGTACTTCAAGATCCGCATGGTGCTCATACGAACAGGCACAATCAAAGCGTGACTGAGATACGTCATTATCTAGATGACAACTTTACAACGAATATTATGGATTAAAAATACTGATCAGCGATACGGATTTGATGTTTTTGTAACATCATGATGTCTTGGTGGCATCATTGAAAACTGTTGATCGTTTCTCTTTTGCAGGAAACAAGCCTATGATTGTCTTTTTGAATTTGGTGCTAATACTGTTATATGAAATATGGAATAGGTCTTTGGATTATGGACGCGGATATTCGTTAATGGACGACGGCTGAATTATGAATGACGGACCAGACGCTTGTAATTGCATTTTAAAAAGACTCCCTCTTTTGAGCCGTTTTTTCTGGCGGTCATATAGTTCATCATTTTCCATCAGATGACTTGATAGGGCTATTACATTATCGCTGTGAAATATTTGTATTTAATACCGATCAAGCCTGTGCTAGGGGCCGTGTGGTCATTCAAGATGTCCACATGAACAGCCACAATAAAAGCGTGGCTGAGATACAAATCATCACAGGGATCACTTCTTCTTCTTGTGATGTTTTTAGAAATATGGAGTCAGTATATTTGTGTCTCATGTCATATGCCTTCTTCTCAGTATGCCAGCATCGCTATCCACTACTCTTTTAATGTTGTGTTTAATTGATACATATCGCCTGAAGTTAGGACTTTCTATTATGGACGGGGAACGTCTTGTTGACCGCTTCTCTCTTGCAGGAAACAAGCCTATGTTTATGTATACTTTTGTCTTTTTGAATTTGGTGCTAATACTGTTATATGGAAATGGAATAGGTCTTCGGATTATGGACGCGGATATTCTCTAATGGACGACGGCTGGATTATGAATGACGGACTAGACGCTTGTAATTTATGTACGAGGTCTTGCTACTGAATGTCGGATCTGGGCACTACGTAGTTAAAGTAAGATAAAATGAAAAACATGGTTTGGTTTAAATGGTATATTTTTAGATATGGTGGATGTCCGTTAAAAGTTTGCTCGGGAATTTTTTTTCTTACAGTCAAAGTGAAAATTTAATAAAGAAGTGTAAAGGAAACAATATCCTACAGAGGGAATGGTGCTTTTCGCTATCAATTCTGTGCCACACAGAGGAAGGGGGTAATCTTCCCGAAACAAAACAAATACTGAGAAACCTCAGTTCGCTGGAAGTTTTAGCAAATCTCCAGAGTAAATTCGTCATAGTCCTAGCATACAAAGCTCCAAGTAATATAATATTCATATTGTGAGATATCGACTTTTAGCCACCATACTTTAACTTAAGGATGGACTTTTCAGCCACCATACTTGTGACAGTAATTTTGCATGCAATATCATGTGTTTTAGTTTCCAGTGCTGCTTGTTTTGACTAAGCTATTTCCGAGATTCCATTTAATGACCTTTTAAGTCAGGTATTGTAAAACATCTATGTACACAGTTATTTGTGAGTAACAGTTATATAACTTCAGTCTATATGGTTTTATATTGCGTGATTGTATAACTGCACTGAATCTGTACTTCATGAATCCTTAGTCTGATGAGGCAGATAGCGATTCGAGTTGTCATAATTGTACTGAGAATTTGTTGGATCTGGCATGCACCCACATTCGTACAGGACAGTATAAAAGAGAATGTTTAGCGATTTCAAATCAGAGTTTATTCCATCATTCTCTCCTATACACCACCGGTAGAGTTCACAAATTACGTGAAATGTTGTAGTTGGTACGAAATGCATATATATAGTAAAAACTATATCTTCAGAAATTTGTAGACACCATTACCCGAGTCAACAGACGACTTTGCGTTATAATATCTAAGATCGCGCACAAGCCCTACGTCGTCTTTGGGACCAAAAAATCTACAATATCTAAATATTACTATTACCAGGTGCTGGTTAAGGAATTGGGTATGAATACGTCTATATGCCATCGCCGAATACGTCTACTTACTCCCAAACAGCGTTTACTTTGGAAGATTTATTTAGCAACCACAAAACGTTTCTCAAGGAAAGAGGTATTTGTCTTCCAACCACTCATAACGATAATTACAAGCGTCTAGTCCGTCATTCATAATTCACGGCCCCTAGCACCGGCTTGATCGGTATTAAATGCAAATATTTCACAGCGATAATGTGATAGCCCTATCAACTCATCTGATCGAAAATGATGAACTATATGACCGCCAGAAAAACGGCTCAAAAGAGGGAGTCTTTTTAAAATGCAATTACAAGCGTCTGGTCTGTCATTCATAATTCAGCCGTCGTCCATTAGAGAATATCCGCCTCCATAATCCAAAGACCTATTCCATATTCCATATAACTGTATTAGCACCAAATTCAAAAAGACAATCATAGTATACATAAACATAGGCTTGTTTCCTGCAAGGGAGAAGCGGTCAACAGTTTTCAATGATGCCGGCAAGACATCATGATGTTCCAAAAATATCAAATCAGTATTCTTAATCCATAATATTCGTTGTAAAGTCGTCATCTAAAGAATGATGTATCTCAGTCACGCTATTGTGACTGTTCATATGAGTACCATGAGGATCTTGAAGTACATGGGTTCATACGGCCCCTAGCCCCAGGTTAAGCGGAATTAGACACGGATATACCGAAAGTGTACTGGACTCCCAAAATGCATAAATCACCATACAAAGCTAGATTCAAAGTCGGTTCTAGAAGCTGCATCACCAGGCTTCTTTCAACCCTGTTGACGAGGCCCTTCAGAAGGTAAAAGTATTTTGGGAAAGGTATTGCGCCACTATTTCTAAGAACTCTGGCATTGAATGTCATGTGGATATTGCAAAACTCAAAATGTCTTACGGAAGAATTTGATGCTAAAGATCACATACCGTACAGACATGTATCCACATGGGATTTCTCGACTCTCTAAACCAAAATCCCTCATCAGGACCTTATTGCCCGTCTTAGTTCATTAATAGTATTGGTGTTCAAGAAAATTGATCGCCGATATATAATTGTCAGAAGCCATAAAGCATTCTTTAGCTCTACTGCATTCAAGAGATATCATTCGTGGGATGTTTGCTCAAATTTCTAATTAATAATATCTGTTTGAAATTTGGCAATACAATATATCAACGCATAAAAGGTATTTCAATGGCTACTAATTGTGCACCCTTTTGGCTGACCTATATCTGTTCTCTTATGAATACGACTATATGCAGACGCTTTCGAAAACAAATTATTTCAAAGCCCGTTCCTTCTTGCTGTGGATAATGGCTATATAAATGACGCAGTGAAGGATATATATCCACCTTCACTGGATTTGAAGGAAACTACAGATGGCTCTAGCGGTATATCTAGACCTAGACCTATATCTCTATAAGAACGAAGCAGGCCTTCTCTCTTGTCGACTTTACGACAAAGATGATTACAGTTACAACATCGTAAACTATCCTTATCTGGACAGTAATATACCAGAGGGACCTGCATATGGCGTATACATATCTCGCCTAGTAGCATTTGCTAGATCCTGTGTTAAATGTGACGATGTTAATCAACGTCACAAAACATTATTGCAGAGACTTGTAAAACAGGACTATATCATCAAGCGCCTCCACTCGAAGTTTCCCGAATTTGGCGATACATATCGCATGCTGATATCAAAGTACGAGCGTAGCGTGCACGATCTATGGCGTTACGTTTCGTATGAACCTATGTATTTCAAGATCGTCATGGTTTTCATCTGAACAGACAAAATCAAAGTGTGACCGAGATACATCATACCGGTACTCTAGATAACGACTTTACAACGTATATTATATGGATTAAGAATACTGATCAGCGATACAGATTTGATATTTTTGAAACATCACGATGTCTTGGCATCATTGAAAATTATTGACCACTTCTGCCTTGCAGGAAATTAACCTAGTTTTCTGTATACCATGATTTATCCTTTTAATTTAGTGCTAATGTTATTATAGGAATTAGGTCTTTGGATTATGGACGCGTAAATTCTTTAATAAACAACGGCTAAATATTGAGTGACGGACTAGACGCTTGTATTTATCACGAAAAAGGGTCAAATTGCACGGTTATCTCCTGAAACTGACGGCAGGTAATCTTGAATGAAACAATGTGGGACAAAATACTGGGATTGACGTGTAAGAAACTTTCTGACCAAACATATAATTACATTTTGAGCTAAAATAGATAAAATATTTCCCTTCTTACCACTCAAATCGATATATGTATACTTTTGTCCATTTTGTTAACAGAGCCCTTTGAGCGGTTAAATCATTTTGGAGGAATTCCTGAGCTGCCATTTCAAGAAAATCAGATGTCGAATGCATGTGGATACATAAAAACTCAATAGACCTTCTGAAAGAACTAAATGACACGGGACACATACCGTATAGACATGTACGTACTTGGGATTTCTCGACTCTCTGTACCACTATTCCTTATCAGGATCTCAGTAATAATATTGAAGCTCAATAAAACTGGTCACTGGTATGTCAATGTCGGAAGCCATAGGACTTTTTTCAGTTCTGCTGCACATAAAGGATATCCTTGTTATATAATTTATTGATAGAATTGCTTGAAGTTTCTCATCAACAATATATAAGTGACATTCCGCAATACCATATAGCAACAGCGTATACCAATGGGTACAAATTGTGCACCTCTTCTGACAAAGTATTGTCGTAAGCATACCTGTAGGCGTTACAATCTTGAATAAAAAGAAGTATCAAAGAAAAGAGGACCCATAATAAAACCTCTGCAAGCTACTCACACAATCAGCTACCTTAACGCGTTGCTTTCTGGATGAGAGATGCCAACTATATTCGCATCATTTTCAGCAGAGTCACACACCTTGAGCTTCGAAACCAAGAGAGTAATAGGCATATACTCGGAGGCCTTAGATATGACCATCAGCAGGGCACCAACTACATGATAAGGGTCAAATAATTGAACAGAACATTAAAATATTGGAGGAAAATAAATCTTATGACTGCACAGACAAATGTAGTGACTGCATATCTCTAAAAACATCACAAGAACCAATAGTAAAACCTGGGATGATTTGTATATCAGCCACGCTTTTACTGTAGCTGTTCATGTGGACATATTGGATGTCATGGCCACGTATATCAAGTCGCCGTATATTGATTGATAATTCAGGTAAAGATTGGTCCATCCCTCATGTATGAACACATGAGAGAAATCTCGTTGAGAATCACATCTCTGTAAAAAATAACTTGAATGGATGGGGTCCGTCCAGAGCGGGGACAATTTGAGAAGTTTTATTCCATCGGAGGACTTTTCTTTCTGGACGACAGTTTGCAATGACACTTTGACAAGGTATCTGTCGGACGACAGATTGCTGCAACAGTTTGAAAGTGATTCTCCTGGGCGACACTTTGCTGCCACTTTTGGCAATGTATATTTTGTCGAATAACAGATTGCTGCGACAGTTTGAAACCGTTTTGATTAGGGAGAAATGTACGTGAAAGACGAATGTCAAAGCGGTGTCAGGGAATGATGTTCGTGGAGTCCAGTGTCAAAGCGAGATTAGAACTTGGGTTAGTTATGCTTCATAACTCATAGGCTTAGGCTCCACTTATCTATCAAAACCATATAATTTCTCCGCCAAAGAGTACCTGTAGTCCAATGTCGGGGAGGGGTTTAACGAACGCTGTGCGTCACGTCGAGTATCAAAGCGGTGTTAAGAAGGAATGTACGTGAAGTCGAGTGTCAGGGCGGTGTTAGGGAGGAACGTACTTGAAGTCGCGTGTCAAAGCGGTGCTTGTGTGGTGTTGAGGAGGAAATTAGGTGAAGTCGAGTGTCAGTTAAATCGAGCCTAGAATTAAGGTTAGGTATGTTTCGTAACTATCACATTCAGGTTTATTTCAGCTGTCAAAATCATAATTTCTCCAGCAATCAAAGCGGTGTAAGGAGAAATGCACGTGCAGTCCAGTGTCAAAACGGTGGTAGCGAGATATGTAAGTTAAATGGAGAGACAAAGGGGGTGTTAGCGAGGAACGCATATGACGTAGAGTGTCAAAGCGATGTCTGGGAAGAATGTTTGCGAATTAGAGTTTCAAAGAGGTGTTCGGGGGAATGTAAGTTAAGTCCAGTGTCAAAGCGGTATTAGAGAGGAATGTACGTGAAGTCGAATGTCAAAGCGGTACTAGGGAGGAACGTACGCGAAATCGGATGTTCATACGAGATGACGACTTCATCATAAGTATTTATCATAACTATCACAATCATTTTTATTTCAGCTATCAAAAATCATTTTAATTTCTCCAGCAATTTCGGTATGTGTTACGAAGACGATTGCCAAAGCAATGTTAGGGAGGATCGTGCATGAAATCGAGCCTAAAATTGACAAGGACAAGTCTTTTCCCACACCTTCACCTGAGCAATCTCAATTTTCCTCAGTATCATAATGCGAATATTCAACATCATTGTAGGAACAAGGTAATAATGTTATGAGCAAGAAATTATAATAAGTCACAAGTTGAATATATAAATATTTTGACCTTGTCAAATTGTCGGTGCAAACTGTCACCCAGGAAAAACTCCTTGAAACTTTAGCCGCAATCGGTCGTCCGACAGAATATGCCCTCGCAAAGAGTCGCTACAATCTGCCACCCAGGAAAAACAGTTCAAACTGTTACAGCAATCTGTCGCCCGACAATTATATCTTGCTAAAGTTTCGCAGGAAACTGTCGCTGAGAAAAAACACTTTCAAACTGTCGGAGCAATCAGTGGTCCTAGAAAATATAGCTTGTCTAAGTGCCGCGGCAAACTGTCGCTCAGTAAAAACTGTTCTAAACTGTCACAGCAATCTGTCGTCCGACAGAATATACCATGTCAAAGTGTCGCCGCATCCTGTCGCCCAGGAAAAACAGCCCAAACTGTCCCAGCGATCTGTCGCCCGAGAAAATACACCTTCTCGAAGCGTCGCTGCAAACCGTCGCAGCAATCTGTCGTCTCACAGAAGGCTCCTCGTCAAAGTGTCGCTATCTTTCTATACTAATAGGTAATAGTTTTAAACTTTCGCTGGAAAGTGTCGTTGGTTAAGAGGAAAACTGTTCCACTGCCAGCCTCCCAGTGCTTTCGATTTAATAACATTCAGTGCTAGACATACATGTCGCGAGTGCTTCGATCATATTAAACCAGCCTAGCTTCTCTCGTGTGTGCTTACATGAGGGATCTCGTGTGTGCTTACATGAGGGAACGACTGAAAGGTTGGTCCACTATAGTTGCCACTGATTGGAACATTTTAGAGGTTATACATTCCCTGCCCAGAATTGCTTTACTTTGATATTAGTAATATTAATCAACATATCACAGGCAGAAATCGGAATAGAAGTGGAGCCAATGTGTTTGACAATATGAAGAAAGTAGCTATTACAAATGTTACACACTACCGTTTGATCAGACAGGGTGGTTTCGTTTTCTATAAGGGTGATATATTGACTATAACCAGGATCGTTGTCATTTTAAAAAGGCTTCACTATTTGTCGTAATTCTTTGCGTTTGGGGTCTATTCACGGCGTTCTTTGAAATAATTTTTGATGGACAGTCTTTTCAGCCGTATGCAGTTGTTTCTTTGTTTTCTGTAGTTCTCCCCATTTATGAATGTCTCGATCAACTGGGATCTGCTTGTACCAAGGTCGTTCTCACATAAAAAGGCTTCACTGTTTGCCAAGTCTATCTTGTGGAGCCCATTCACAACATTCTTCCAAATAAATTTAGAAGAACAGTCATTTCAGAGATATGCAGTTGTCTCTTTGTTTTCTGTAGTACTCCAATTTTTTGTCTGTCTTCATCGTCTGGGATCTGCGTCACATGGGTGCATCACTAACCCAACTGACCACGCCCCAAGAAAAACTCCCAGATAGGCTCTCGAAACGACCGAGATGCGATGCCCCTAAGATGATTTGAACCACTATTTGAGGGATAGGAGTACCGAATTTACCTGAGGGCCCAAGTCACGCATACAACGAACATGGATACTAAAGTTCTGTGTTGTCTCAAATATATTGCCTTAAATCAATAGTATTGTGAGCACTCCAGGGCTTGGGCTCATTGTACCTCTGTAATTTGGATGATTGCCTTGGTTGAGTCATTCAGTTTCCAGGATTTGTCCAACAAATTAAAGGCTGTAAACTGATGAGTTGACATGCAATAAACTGAACTGTTTGTTTGTATTGAATAGCACTCCAGAGCTTGGGTTCACTGTACCTCTGTAATTTGGGTGATTGCCTTGGTTGAGTCATGCAGTTTCCAGGATTTGTCCAACAAATTAAAGGCTGTAAACTGATGAGTGGACATGCAATAAACTGGACTGTTTGTCTGTATTGAATAGCTTGAATTCTAAACTGGTGACTTTGCTTCATGTTGAAGGAATCTATGCTCAAGCAGATCTGTCCATGATTCTCGGTAGCAATTATTTTTTCTTACTGTCCAATAGAAATTTAATAAAGAAGTGTAAAGGAAGCAATATCCTACAGAGAGAATGGCGCTTTTCGTTATCATTTCTGTGTCACTCAGAGGGAATTTGGAGGAAGGTGAGTGCCGCAGACATTGTTTCCGCGCCCTTGTCCCTTGAACAAGAAATTGGTCCTTTGGGTTCAACAAAAAATGAGACGAAATGTTCCATCCTATGACATGATACACATTTTAGGCAGTGTTAATCGCACATATTCTGGACTTCGGTCGAAATTTCCTGGACGGCCTTGTCTAATACCGCTAAACCGGTGCTAGGGGTCGTGTGGTCATGTGACCCAAGATGTCCAAATGAACAGCTACAATAAACGCGTGGATGGTATACAAATGATCACAGCGATCTCTTTAGGTTCTTGTGATGTTTTAAGAAACATGCCGTCAATGTGGGGTAATATGATTTCTTGTCGTTTCCTTATAATGTTCCGTTTAATTGTTTCCTGTATATGGTGATATTCTGTTGTTGAACGTTTCGTTCTCGAGGCTTGCCCTCTGTACACATCATTGTGATTGTAGTTTTTGTGACGTCTAAATGTGGTGGAGAATGAAGCGCTTGGCCGGCGTTGGACCTCACCGATATTTGTCCTGAATACAAACTTGGCGATACATATCGCATGCTGATAGCAAAATACTAGCGTAGCGTGCAAGATCCATGGCGTTGCGTTTCGTAACTTGAGTCTAATTCCGCTTAACCCGGGGCTAGTGGCCGTATGAACCCATGTACTTCAAGATCCGCATGGTGCTCATACGAACAGGCACAATCAAAGCGTGACTGAGATACGTCATTATCTAGATGACAACTTTACAACGAATATTATGGATTAAAAATACTGATCAGCGATACGGATTTGATGTTTTTGTAACATCATGATGTCTTGGTGGCATCATTGAAAACTGTTGATCGTTTCTCTTTTGCAGGAAACAAGCCTATGATTGTCTTTTTGAATTTGGTGCTAATACTGTTATATGAAATATGGAATAGGTCTTTGGATTATGGACGCGGATATTCGTTAATGGACGACGGCTGAATTATGAATGACGGACCAGACGCTTGTAATTGCATTTTAAAAAGACTCCCTCTTTTGAGCCGTTTTTTCTGGCGGTCATATAGTTCATCATTTTCCATCAGATGACTTGATAGGGCTATTACATTATCGCTGTGAAATATTTGTATTTAATACCGATCAAGCCTGTGCTAGGGGCCGTGTGGTCATTCAAGATGTCCACATGAACAGCCACAATAAAAGCGTGGCTGAGATACAAATCATCACAGGGATCACTTCTTCTTCTTGTGATGTTTTTAGAAATATGCAGTCAGTACATTTGTGTCTGATGTCATATGCCTTCTTCTCAGTATGCCAGCATCGCTATCCACTACTCTTTTAATGTTGTGTTTAATTGATACATATCGCCTGAAGTTAGGACTTTCTATTATGGACGGGGAACGTCTTTATGTACGAGGTCTTGCTACTGAATGTCGGATCTGGGCACTACGTAGTTAAAGTAAGATAAAATGAAAAACATGGTTTGGTTTAAATGGTATATTTTTAGATATGGTGGATGTCCGTTAAAAGTTTGCTCGGGAATTTTTTTTCTTACAGTCAAAGTGAAAATTTAATAAAGAAGTGTAAAGGAAACAATATCCTACAGAGGGAATGGTGCTTTTCGCTATCAATTCTGTGCCACACAGAGGAAGGGGGTAATCTTCCCGAAACAAAACAAATACTGAGAAACCTCAGTTCGCTGGAAGTTTTAGCAAATCTCCAGAGTAAATTCGTCATAGTCCTAGCATACAAAGCTCCAAATAATATAATATTCATATTGTGAGATATCGACTTTTAGCCACCATACTTTAACTTAAGGATGGACTTTTCAGCCACCATACTTGTGACAGTAATTTTGCATGCAATATCATGTGTTTTAGTTTCCAGTGCTGCTTGTTTTGACTAAGCTATTTCCGAGATTCCATTTAATGACCTTTTAAGTCAGGTATTGTAAAACATCTATGTACACAGTTATTTGTGAGTAACAGTTATATAACTTCAGTCTATATGGTTTTATATTGCGTGATTGTATAACTGCACTGAATCTGTACTTCATGAATCCTTAGTCTGATGAGGCAGATAGCGATTCGAGTTGTCATAATTGTACTGAGAATTTGTTGGATCTGGCATGCACCCACATTCGTACAGGACAGTATAAAAGAGAATGTTTAGCGATTTCAAATCAGAGTTTATTCCATCATTCTCTCCTATACACCACCGGTAGAGTTCACAAATTACGTGAAATGTTGTAGTTGGTACGAAATGCATATATATAGTACAAACTATATCTTCAGAAATTTGTAGACACCATTACCCGAGTCAACAGACGACTTTGCGTTATAATATCTAAGATCGTGCACAAGCCCTACGTCGTCTTTGGGACCAAAAAATCTACAATATGTAAATACATGTATTACTATTACCAGGTGCTGGTTAAGGAATTGGGTATGAATACGTCTATATGCCATTGCCGAATACGTCTACTTAATCCCAAACAGCGTTTACTTTGGAAGATTTCTCAAGGAAAGAGGCATTTGTCTTCCAACCACTCATAACGATAATTACAAGCGTCTAGTCCGTCATTCATAATTCACGGCCCCTAGCACCGGCTTGATCGGTATTAAATGCAAATATTTCACAGCGATAATGTGATAGCCCTATCAACTCATCTGATCGAAAATGATGAACTATATGACCGCCAGAAAACGGCTCAAAAGAGGGAGTCTTTTTAAAATGCAATTACAAGCGTCTGGTCCGTCATTCATAATTCAGCCGTCGTCCATTAGAGAATATCCGCCTCCATAATCCAAAGACCTATTCCATATTCCATATAACAGTATTAGCACCAAATTCAAAAAGACAATCATAGTATACATAAACATAGGCTTGTTTCCTGCAAGGGAGAAGCGGTCAACAGTTTTCAATGATGCCGGCAAGACATCATGATGTTCCAAAAATATCAAATCAGTATTCTTAATCCATAATATTCGTTGTAAAGTCGTCATCTAAAGAATGATGTATCTCAGTCACGCTATTGTGACTGTTCATATGAGTACCATGAGGATCTTGAAGTACATGGGTTCATACGGCCCCTAGCCCCAGGTTAAGCGGAATTAGACACGGATATACCGAAAGTGTACTGGACTCCCAAAATGCATAAATCACCATACAAAGCTAGATTCAAAATCGGTTCTAGAAGCTGCACCACCAGGCTTCTTTCAACCCTGTTGACGAGGCCCTTCAGAAGGTAAAAGTATTTTGGGAAAGGTATTGCGCCACTATTTCTAAGAACTCTGGCATTGAATGTCATGTGGATATTGCAAAACTCAAAATGTCTTACGGAAGAATTTGATGCTAAAGATCACATACCGTACAGACATGTATCCACATGGGATTTCTCGACTCTCTAAACCAAAATCCCTCATCAGGACCTTATTGCCCGTCTTAGTTCATTAATAGTATTGGTGTTCAAGAAAATTGATCGCCGATATATAATTGTCAGAAGCCATAAAGCATTCTTTAGCTCTACTGCATTCAAGAGATATCATTCGTGGGATGTTTTCTCAAATTTCTAATTCATAATATCTATTTGAAATTTGGCAATACAATATATCAACGCATAAAAGGTATTTCAATGGCTACTAATTGTGCACCCTTTTGGCTGACCTATATCTGTTCTCTTATGAATACGACTATATGCAGACGCTTTCGAAAACAAATTATTTCAAAGACCGTTCCTTCTTGCTGTAGATAATGGCTATATAAATGACGCAGTGAAGGATATATGTCCACCTTCACTGGATTTGAAGGAAACTACAGATGGCTCTAGCGGTATATCTATACCTAGACCTATATCTCTATAAGAACGAAGCAGGCCTTCTTGTCTCGTCGACTTTACGACAAAGATGATTACAGTTACAACATCGTAAACTATCCTTATCTGGACAGTAATATACCAGAGGGACCTGCATATGGCGTATACATATCTCGCCTAGTAGCATTTGCTAGATCCTGTGTTAAATGTGACGATTTTAATCAACGTCACAAAACATTATTGCAGAGACTTGTAAAACAGGACTATATCATCAAGCGCCTCCACTCGAAGTTTCCCGAATTTGGCGATAAATATCGCATGCTGATATCAAAGTACGAGCGTAGCGTGCACGATCTATGGCGTTACGTTTCGTATGAACCTACGTATTTCAAGATCGTCATGGTTTTCATCTGAACAGACAAAATCAAAGTGTGACCGAGATACATCATACCGGTACTCTAGATAACGACTTTACAACGTATATTATATGGATTAAGGATACTGATCAGCGATACAGATTTGATATTTTTGAAACATCACGATGTCTTGGCATCATTGACAATTATTGACCGCTTCTGCCTTGCATGAAATTAACCTAGTTTTCTGTATACCATGATTTATCCTTTTAATTTTGTGCTAATGTTATTATAGGAATTAGGTCTTTGGATTATGGACGCGTAAATTCTTTAATAAACAACGGCTAAATATTGAATGACGGACTAGACGGATGTATTTATCACGAAAAAGGGTCAAATTGCACGGTTATCCCCTGAAACTGACGGCAGGTAATCTTGAATGAAACAATGTGGGACAAAATACTGGGATTGGCGGGTAAGAAACTTTCTGACCAAACATATAATTACATTTTGAGCTAAAATAGATAAAATATTTCCCTTCTTACCACTCAAATCGATATATGTATACTTTTGTCCACTTTGTTAACAGAGCCCTTTGAGCGGTTAAATCATTTTGGAGGAATTCCTGAGCTGCCATTTCAAGAAAATCAGATGTCGAATGCATGTGGATACATAAAAACTCAATAGAAATGACACGGGACACATACCGCATAGACATGTACCTACTTGGGATTTCTCGACTCTCTGTACCACTATTCCTCATCAGGATCTCAGTAATAATATTGATGCTCAATAAAACTGGTCACTGGTATGTCAATGTCGGAAGCCATAGGACTTTTTTCAGTTCTGCTGCACATAAAGGATATCCTTGTTATATAATTTATTGATAGAATTGCTTGAAGTTTCTCATCAACAATATATAAGTGACATTCCGCAATACCATATAGCAACAGCCTATACCAATGGGTACAAATTGTGCACCTCTTCTGGCAGACCTATATCTGTTTTCGTATGAATAAGCCGACGTGCAAAAATAGTCAAAAGATAACCATTCCAAAGCTCTTCCTTCTCTTTTACTAATATAACTCACTTAGATCTGTATAATCTCTATATTGGCGACGCTGTGAAGGATATATACCCCCTTTACTGGATTTGAAGGAAATCAGTGATAGCCCAGATGGAACATCATATCTGGACCAATACCATCATTCCGCTTGAATATCACGTGTTCTACATCTTCATGGTGTTCAAATGAACAGGCACAATCAAAGCGTAACTCAGATACATACTCTGACTCAGATACATACTCTGACTCAGATACATACTCTGACTCTGATACATACTCTGACTCTGATACATACTCTGACTCAGATACATACTCTGACTCTGATACATACTCTGACTCAGATACATACTCTGACTCTGATACATACTCTGACTCAGATACATACTCTGACTCTGATACATACTCTGACTCAGATACATACTCTGACTCTGATACATACTCTGACTCTGATACATACTCTGACTCAGATACATACTCTGACTCAGATACATACTCTGACTCAGATACATACTCTGACTCTGATACATACTCTGACTCTGATACATACTCTGACTCTGATACATACTCTGACTCAGATACATACTCTGACTCTGATACATACTCTGACTCTGATACATACTCTGACTCTGATACATACTCTGACTCAGATACATACTCTGACTCTGATACATACTCTGACTCTGATACATACTCTGACTCTGATACATACTCTGACTCAGATACATACTCTGACTCTGATACATACTCTGACTGAGATACATACTCTGACTCAGATACATACTCTGGAAACGACTGGAAATTCATTCAGATAAAGATTGGGATTTTACGTGAAGAACATCATCCAGCCTTGCTGGCTTCATTGAAAACTGTTGTCTCTTGTAGGAAAACTTTCTGTGTTTTTATTAGTTTTATTTCATACACATTTGTGAAGCCCCAGTCACACTGTCAAGAATTGGGTGGAGAATGCCGGCAAATGACCACGAATATTTTAATCTTGTCGATTCGTGTCAATTCGCCTGTAGAGGGCCTCTTTGAAACTGCCCTACGAATCCCTTAGGCATGCCGTAGGTTCCTTGTACGACAGCCATAAGCATTTAACAAGAATCATCAAGAATGAGTACGCATGCAGTACGATTCAACGAAGAACGCCCTACGCATCAACACGGCAGCCCGTGAACCCACTACGAATGCTCGATAATCTGCTACGAATAAGCACGTATGCAGTACGATGTGAGTACGAATGCAGTACGAACCTGTTACGCTGTGACACGACATCCCAGAAGGCCACGCGAACCTATATATATGATCCGTCTTCTATGAAATGTACAACATACGATGGTCTTCGCGAGAGATTGTGGAGCAATCCTATGAAATAGTACGAGATTCGCAAGGAAGCGTAGCCTATTCTTCATGAAACGTAGCGCCAGCGTGGGTATTCGTAGTACTGTCGCGGTTATTCGTAGTACTGTCGTGGGTATTCGTAGTACTGTCGCCACACATCGTGTTGAATTCTTCTCAGTATCGTAGTATGATCGTACAAGAAGCGTAGAATGCGTTCAACAATCATCGTACAATGCGTACGGCATTCTTGCTGATTTGTGACCGAAAGAACTACTACTACTACCAACGAATATACACGATAGGAGGAGAATGCATGCGAGAACGCATTAGGATGGTGCCAAGAATGCCATACGTATACCATTTAATCGTACTTGGCCGGCGAATGTTTTGAACATTTCAAAACTTTCGTACTCCCTCCGAGAATAGGCAAGAACGGTCACGATCTGTGACGAACCCCGCAAGATGCCAGTACGAATTGCCAAGTATGAACACGATTTTCCAGTTCGCGGTGATTCGCCTACCCAATTCTTGACAGTGTGACTGGGGCTTAATTCGTGATGTTATACTTTCATACGAAATCGCTCTTTCGATTATTAACGCCGAAATACTTTGATGGACGACGGCTGAATATTGAATGTCGGATCTGACGCTTGCTATCGGAACAGGACATTCTATTGAATAGTCCGAAACAGTCCAAAAACAATATCGGTAAACGTATGCACCATTTGGATAATGCCAGTGTGGAGGCTAAGAATGTCCGGTGGCTACGAGTGTCCGGTCCCTATCTTCTAATCCAGCTAGGACATTTTTCTCCATACTGGGGACAAGTGTCCGTCCTTGGTTGCAATAGAAAAGGATATGAGAAGGGACTGTTTATTCGAAACATCATATTGTTTAATAATTAGTTTTTAGATTGTTTAATTTTTAATTTAGATTACAATATTGCATGGTCATTTGTACTGTACTGCACTAGTCTATGGGATCACTTTTGTAAGGTTATACTTTGCTTCAATCGTACTTCTGTGACTGTCACTGTCATATGTAAATATGCTCTCCCCTAAATCATCAAAAAAGTTGACATTTCGGAAGTAGCTTGTTGTATTTAATCAGATAGAAGGCTCTTTGTTCCTTGTGAAAGCGCCTGTGGGATGGCAAATTTTAATAAATTTCCTCTGCACGATATAACCGAAAGTAGATAGACAGAGACTGCATTAACCAGACACAGGCTAAGGTTTGTTTTCTTTCAAAAGATCAAAGCAAAAAAATGTGCAGATATGCTTATGATGGCTTCATTCGAGAAGACATTTTACTTTTTTTCTCGTTTGTAGTATTCTATTTTACATTTGTTTTCATGGAACGGGCGAGTTTGTTGAATGCCAATAATATATATATATTACAACACAACGAAGTACCGAAAAGTATTTCATTCCTCAAATGAATTTTAAAATCGATTCATATATTCAGTATGTCTCTCTGTCTATATACCAACGTGTTTGGTTGGTGGTGTAAACTGTGAATGCGTGCGGTTGGTGAGATTATCTGTGAATATGTGCGGTTGGTGGTATAAACTGTGAATGTGTGCGGTTGGTACTGAAAACTGTGAATGCGTGCGGTTGGTGGTATAAACTGTGAATGTGTGCGGTTGGGGATATGAACTGTGAATGCGTGCGGTTGGTGGTATAAACTGCGAATGCGTGCGGTTGGTGAGATTATCTGTGAATGTTTGCGGTTGGTGGTATACACTGTGGATGCGTGCGGTTGGTGAGGTTATCTGTGAATGTGTGCGGTCGGTGGTATAAGCTGTGAATGTGTATGGTTGATGGTAAATACTGTGAATGTGTACGGTGGGTGGTATATACTGTGAATGTGTACGGTGGGTGGTTTAAATTGTGAATGTGAATGGTTGGTGGTATAAACTGTGAATGTGTACGGTTGGTTGTATAAACTGTGAATGTGTATGGTTGTTGGTATAAACTGTGAATGTGTATGGTTGGTGTTATAAACTGTGAATGTGTACGGTGGGTGGTATAAACTGTGAATGTGTACGGTTGGTTGTATAAACTGTGAATGTGTACGGTTGGTTGTATAAACTGTGCATGTGTATAGTTGGTGGGGAATACTGTGAATGTGTACGGTTGGTGGTATAAACTGTGAATGTGTATGGTTGGTGGTATAAACTGTGAATGTGTACGGTTGGTGGTATAAACGGTGACTGCGTGCGGTTGGTGGTAAATACTGTGAATATGTGCGGTTGGTGAATATGTGCGGTTGGTGGTATTACCGGTGACTGCGTGCGGTTGGTGGTAAATACTGTGAATACGTGCGGTTGGTGGTATAAACTGTGAATGCGTGCGGTTGGTGGTATTAGCTGTGACTGCGTGCGGTTGGTGGTGAATACTGTGAATGCGTGCGGTTGGTGGTATAAACTGTGAGTGTGTACGATTGGTGGTATAAACTGTGAATGTGTATGGTTGGTGGTATAAAATGTGAATGTGTGCGGTTGGTGGTATAAACTGTGAATGTGTATGGCTGGTGGTATAAACTGTGAATGTGTATGATTGGTGGTAAATACCGTGAATATGTGCGGTTGGTGGTATATACAGCGAACGGATGCGGTTGGTGATATTAACGGTGACCGCGTGCGGTTGGTGGTGAATACTGTGAATGCGTGCGGTTGGTGATATAATCTTTGAATGTGTATGGTTGGTGGTATAAACTGTGAATGTGTATGGTTGGTGGCATAAAATGTAAATGTGTGCGGTTGGTGGTATAAACTGTGAATGTGTATGGTTGGTGGTATAAACTGTGAATGTGTATGGTTGGTGGTATAAACTGTGAATGCGTGCAGTTGGTGGTATAAACTGTGAATGTGTATGGTTGGTGGTAAATACTGTGAATGTGTGCGGTTGGTGGTATAAACTGTGAACGCATGCGATTGGTGGTATTAACGGTGACTGTGTGCGATTGGTGGTGAATACTGTGAATGCGTGCCGTTGGTGATATAAACTGCCAATGTGTATGGTTGGTGATATAAACTGTGAATGCGTGCGGCGGTAGGTGAAAACTGTGGATGCGCGCGGTTGGTAGTGAAAACTAAGAATGCGTGAGGTTGGTGGTATAAATGTGAATGCGTGCGATTGGTGGTGAATACTGTGAATGTGTGCGGTTTGTGGTGAAAACTGTGACTCCGTGCGGCTGGTGATATAAAGTGTGAATGTGTGCGGTTGATGGTATAAACTCTGACAGCGTGCGGTTGATGGGAATAACTGTGGATGCGTGCGGTTGGTGGCAAAAACTGTGAATGCGTGCGGTTGGTGGTGGTTGGTGGCAAAAACTGTGAATGCGTGCGATTGGTGGTGAATACTGTGAATCCGTGCGGTTGGTAGTGAAAACTGTGAATGTGTGCGGTTGGTGGTATAAACTGTGAATGTGTGCGGTTGGTGGTGAATACTGTGAATGCGTGCAATTGGTGATATAAAATGTGAATGCGTGCAATTGGTGGTGAAAACTGTGACTGTGTACGGTTGGTGATATAAACTGTGAATGTGTGCGGTTGGTGGTGAATACTGTGAATGTGTATGATTGGTGGTGAAAACTGTGAATGTGTATGGTTGGTGGTGAAAACTGTGACTGCGTGCGGTTGATCGTGAAAACTGTGAATGTGTATGGTTGGTGGTGAAAACTGTGAATGAGTATGGTTGGTGGTGAAAACTGTGAATGTGTATGGCTGGTGGTGAAAACTGTGAATGCGTGCGGTTGGTGGTGAAAACTGTGAATGTGTATGGTTGGTGGTGAAAACTGTGAATGTGTATGGTTGGTGGTGAAAACTGTGACTGCGTGCGGTTGATCGTGAAAACCGTGAATGTGTATGGTTGGTGGTGAAAACTGTGAATGAGTATGGTTGGTGGTGAAAACTGTGAATGTGTATGGCTGGTGGTGAAAACTGTGAATGCGTGCGGTTGGTGGTGAAAACTGTGAATGTGTATGGTTGGTGGTGAATACTGTGAATGTGTATGGTTGGTGGTGAAAACTGTGAATGTGTGCGGATGGTGGTGAAAACTGTGAATGTGTATGATTGGTGGTGAATACTGTGAGTGTACGGTTGGTGGTGAAAACTGTGAATGTGTATGGTTGGTGGTGAATAGTGTGAATGTGTATGGCTGGTGGTGAAAACTGTAACTGCGTGCGATTGGTAGTGAAAACTGTGAATGTGTATGATTGGTGGTGAATACTGTGACTGCGTGCGGTTGATGGTGAAAACTGTGAATGTGGACGGTTGGTGGTGAATACTGTGAATGTGTCTGGTTGGTGGTGAATACTGTGAATGTGTACGGTTGGTGGTATAAACTGTGAATGTGTGCGGTTGGTGGTGAATACTGTGAATGCGTGCGATTGGTGATATAAAATGTGAATGCGTACAATTGGTGGTGAAAACTGTGACTGTGTACGGTTGGTGATATAAACTGTGAATGTGTGCGGTTGGTGGTGAATACTGTGAATGTGTATGGTTGGTGGTGAAAACTGTGACTGCGTGCGGTTGATGGTGAAAACTGTTAATGTGTACGGTTGGTGGTATAAACTGTGAATGTGTGCGGTTGGTGGTGAATACTGTGAATGCGTGCGATTGGTGATATAAAATGTGAATGCGTACAATTGGTGGTGAAAACTGTGACTGTGTACGGTTGGTGATATAAACTGTGAATGTGTGCGGTTGGTGGTGAAAACTGTGAATGTGTACGGTTGGTGGTGAATACTGTGAATGTGTATGGTTGGTGGTGAAAACTGTGAATGTGTACGGTTGGTGGTGAAAACTGTGAATGTGTATGGTTGGTGGTGAATAATGTGAATGTGTATGGCTGGTGGTGAAAACTGTAACTGCGTGCGATTGGTAGTGAAAACTGTGAATGTGTATGATTGGTGGTGAATACTGTGAATGTGTATGGTTGGTGGTGAAAACTGTGACTGCGTGCGGTTGGTGGTGAAAACTGTGGATGCGTGCGGTTGGTAGTGAAAACTGTGAATGCGTGCGGTTGTTGATATAAACTTTGGATGCGTGCGGTTGGTGGTGAATATTGTGAATGCATGCGGTTGGTGGTGAAAACTGTGACTCCGTGCGGTTGGTGATATAAAGTGTGAAGGCGTGCGGTTGGTGGTGAAAACTGCGACTCCGTTCGCCTGGTGATATAAACTGTGAATGCGTGCGGTTGATGGTAAAAACTGTAACGGCGTGCGGTTGGTGGGAATAACTGTGAATGCGTGCGGTTGGTGGTAAAAACTGTGAATGCGTGCAGTTTGTGGTGAACACTGTGAATGTGTGCGGTTGGTGGTGAAAACTTTGACTCCGTTCGGCTTGTGATATAAACTGTGAATGCGTGCAGTTGATGGTATAAACTGTAACAGTGTGCGGTTGGTGGGAATAACTGTGAATGCGTGCGGTTGGTGGTATAAACTAGGAATGCGTGCGGTTGATGGTGATTACTGTGAATGCATGCGGTTGGTGGTGAAAACTGACTCCGGGCGGTTGGTGATATAAACTGTGAATGCGTGCGGTTCATGGTATAAACTGTGACAGCGTGCGGTTCATGGTAAAAGCTATGAATGCGTGCGGTTGGTGGTAAAAACTGTGAATGCGTGCGGTTGGTGGTGAAAACTGTGGATGCGTGCGGTTGTTGGTATAAACTGTGAATGCGTGCGGTTGATGGTATAAACTGTGACAGCGTGCGTTTGCTGGTAAAAACTGTGAATGCTTGCGGTTGGTAGTAAAAACTGTGAATGCGTGCGGTTGGTGGTGAATACTGTGAATGCTTGCGATTGGTGGTGAATACTATAAATGCTTGCGGTTGGTGATGAAAACTGTGACTCCGTGCGGTTGGTGATATAAATAGTGAATGCCCGCGGTTGATGGTATAAACTGTGACAGCGTGCAGTTGGTGGTAAAAACTGTGAATGCGTGCTGTTGGGGGTAAAAATTGTGAATGCGTGCGGGGATGGTATAAACTGTAAATGTGTGAATTTGGGGATATATACCGTGAATGTGTGCGGTTGGTGATATAAACTGTGAATGCGTGCGATTGATGGTATAAACTGTGCATGCCTGAGTTTGGTGATATAAACGGTGAATGCGTGGGGTTGGTGATATAAACTGTGAATGCGTGCGGTTGGTGATGTGGTACGATGGGTCCAATTCCTGCATTTGGTATAAGTTTGAATTGAACAGATTCGTCCTGCTATACCGGGCCATCGTAGTTTTTTTTCTTCTTTCTTTTTTTGGCACTAATGCCAAAATCACATGTACAGTTTCTGATATACCGTCAATAAAGTGTCGAAGAAGGCGGTCCAGATTTAGCACAAATCACCATGGACATAAACATTATGCAATGTCTTAATACTAATCTAGACATAGGCTGAATACAGACGTCTTACTTAAGGATTGACTTTCGCATTTTGCAGGTTCATCGGGGTATAAACTGTCAAATGATGTGTTTCAAACTGCGTAAACTTGCGAGCTTGCGAGCACAGTTTACACGTAGTAATAATATAATTTTTCACTCTCATTTATCAGTTGATCAATGCATATTTTTTATTGGAAGGAAGACGTTTACAGATATCTTTAGAGATGAATTTGACCCAGTCATCCGTTTTACAACTGACATGCAAGTGCCCTCTTCACTGACTTCTGAATATATATCCCTGCGCTTGTTCAGTATAACAAAGCCGAATACAGATTTTTTTAAATGAAAAGATTTATTCCTCATGAACATGATGAATTTATCATTATTCAGTTATTCAGAATTGTTCAAACATGAAAATTAAAAATAAATTGAACTAGAATTCTTTTCTATCGCGGACTGCGGCAAGAGAGTCAACTTTAAACTTGTTCAACAGTGAGCGCGGGCGCACGTGACATTACTATTTTTGTACAAGCCGATGCAAAAACGAAGAAGGATATACGCTTCAACAGTTGGAATAAATTCATAATTTAGGGACAAAAGAATTTACCCGATTAGCCATCACCAGGACAAAGATGAATCTGAATGAAAATACTTTGGATAATTGAAGACGACTGGATATAATAATCAATAAATGAATCGGGTGAGGCTATCAAACGTCAGCGCGAATGTTTGTACCAGTCTCTTTTCACTGGGTCAACGTACCTGCACTCCGTTAGTACTCATGTCCATTTCATATTCCCACTCACGGTCACCAAGCGTTCGGTTGTAAATAAATTGTGTAACTGTTCATTCTTTATCTGCGAGTTGTTTAATAAATTATGACGTTAGTGTCAGGAATTTGTCGGCGTGAACTGAACCGAATTCCATAGGTCAAATCCAGTCGGAACGAGAAAACTTATCGTCTGCTACAAAAGTAATTCGTCAAGAAACGTGTAAACTTCGAAATGCAAAGTTTATCGAGTTATAAACTTTTTAATTTCACATCACGTGATGCGGTTTTGGCCAATGGGAAAAGAGATATGGTCAACGATTTCAGAGTGTAGAATTATAATAGAATATTCCAATTCCGAGCCGAGATACAATGGCAACTATTCACAAACTACTGTTCTCGTGTAACTTCTTATTAATTATTTTTTATATGGGAAGTGTTTGATTAAATGTTTTGCGGTGGTGACATCTGGTGACATCACGTGCACACTTACAGCCATAAAAAATAGTCGTAAAACAATGCAAACGCTTATGTTACTCGCTAACCGTTACTAACATTATTTTGATTATTTTTTAATTACTTCGTACAATTAGTGAAATGCTGACCGACAGTATTAATATTCTGTGGACTGATTTTATCGCAAATTTTTCTTCACACCATGACCTGTACTGTTTCTGGGCATATATTGCTTGTTCGGCCAACTGTATCGTCAATTTTTTATATTTTTTTTTCACGTGGTGGTTGTATAAATATGCGTAACTATTTGGTGCAGTTACTCGGTGATATTAGTTGTGCCGTATGTTCATTCTGATCTCGATACCGTAGGTTTGGAGGCAAAGACATAGCGATGAAAGGAATACACGCATATATCTGATGGTCGTTTGCCAAAATTTACCAAGAAGAAATTTTAATATAAATCTTAATATTTCTTGTACTAATTTATATACCTAAGATCATCATGGTGTGCTTATGGACCGGGAAAACTAGAAGGAATATATTTATATGTCTATTTATTGTATCTGTGTATATCACGAATGTGAATGGACTCCCAGTGGACAATTCAGCAGATCTCAAAGACGATGCTATTCTCACCCCTGCTAAGGCCAGGGTAATTCGACAGGTCACACCCCGAATCGTGGGCCGAGTCTTCGATTTTAGTCGCATCTGCCCAGGCGGTATACGATTAATGCTCGGCAATAAGATGCTTAATAGACGAAATGTGGTATTTTCAGCAGCGGATGCCGTAAGTATAATAATCTATGTATATCAGTTATTTGTATATCATTTATTCTCTGTCTTCAAATAACTAGCCTGGAGAGATTTTCTATTACGGTGACTATTGGACGAAGCAAATTTATATCTTTTGAACGCGGTCACCCGTGTAATTTTGCAACTCTGGCTATTTTTTGATTGAAAGAAGCGATCAATAGTTTTGAATATAATGACGACAAGACGTCGTGATATTCGTATCGTCACATTCACGCCACCGATTTATATTCTTTCCTAATTTCGGTGTCGTTTTCTTGTTTTCCTTGTGAGTATTGTACCTCAGTCACACTTGGACTAGACTCTATAGCTGATTATCTACTCATATTTTGGGAATAAAATTCATAGAAAATTAATATTTCGCGATCTCGATGATACTTTATGATGTGTCGGGATTACCAAGCCTTCCGCCTATAGCCAGCCATTAATTAGTGCAACTAATTAGACCGAAACGACACAAAAAACAGGACACGCTTCCGAAAAATAATTGCGAAAAGAACATCTTTTGAGGGAAAAAACAAATACACAATTTGCCGTTGGCAAACTTGAAGAAACTGTTTTTCCGTTAAACGGTTGTAAGAGTAGCAATTACGTTGTGTTATCTAGTCCAAGTCATAAAAAGAAAATAAACCTACACTGGACTGTACTTTTGCTATAAGCAAATACTAATTTTTGCTGACCAAAGACCTTTTTTGCCATTGGATGCAAGCGTCAGATCCGGTAGTCAGCCGTCGTCCACGAAGAACTTTGCGGATTTTACAATTTTTTCTCTAGTAACGTTAAAAGTTCTTATCAAAATTATTTGAACTTACGATAGTTCGAAACGTTAAAAGTTCTTATCGAAATTATTTGAACTTACGATAGTTCGAAACGTTAAAAGTTCTTATCGAAATTATTTGAACTTATGATAGTTCGAATTCCACCAATCCGAATAAATCTGAGAACAACAATCCTTCAACTGAAGACATGATAACTTCAAAATGGAGGACAACTTAAAATGAGGCAAGCGTTTCTTGGACTACGTCAATAAAACGAAATCTTGAATCTTACGTCTTCAATTGCTGGTGGTCAGTGACCTTGAAGATTGAACATTGCTGGTGGTCAGTGACCATGAAGATTGAACATTGCTGGTGGTCAGTGACCTTGAAGAATGAATATTTTAACTCACTATTGGTACCCTACAACGAACTAGATACCGTGCGCTAGAAACAGTTACCTATAATTACAGACTATCATGTGACTGACTAATCAGGCTGAACAATTATCTGATCAGGTATAATACTGTATTTTGTTGGCTACCTAGTCATGAAGGCATAACCGATCATGTTGATGCTGGTCCTCTTGGATTCCCATATAGCGATTTGACCTTCCATCTGTGTCTACATGAGGAAGCTCTTAATAATCCTATGAGATACCCAGGTTCAATTCAACTACAGGTTATACTCATCCTAGCGCTCAGAAACGTTTTGATCGGGCTAGAATCGGTCATTCACGATTGACTCATGACCATTTATTAAACATGAGGGTGAGACTCACAAAACCCCTCGGCTTCCCCCAAGCAACTGAGAAATATGCCGAGAATGTACAACATATTATGGCTATACTAATCATCGAGAATTGTCCTTTTTAGAGAATATCATCAATACTGCAGATATAACAGCTACATTCAAGGATATATATCACAAAATCATATCTAGATGAATACACAAAAAAGGTTCTTCAGATACAACTGGTTACATTCAAGCATATCCAAGATTATTACACCCGAAAAGGGACAAAACTCCATAAAATAAGGGCCGAGACGATGATTTTTTTTGTACGCTTCTAGAATACAACTAGATAGATAAGTTTCCAAAATTTAGCAGCTGTACCGAACACGAATCTGCAGATATAACTTCTACATTCAACTACAGATCACAAAAACGGAGATTATTACATCCGAAAGGGGCATAACTCCATAAAATATGGGCCGAGACAACTAATTGTTTTGTAGGCATCTAGACTACAACTGAATAAAAAAGTTTCCTCATAATTTGGTAGCTGCACCAAGCACAGTTAATTATATATAACTGGGTACATTCAAGCATATATCACAAAATCAGAGATAACTGCACCCGAAAAGGGGCATAACTCTGTAAAATAAGGGCCGAGGCGAGTAATTTGTTGTTGGCTTATATAATACAACAATATAAATAAGTTTCCAAAATATAGTAGCTATATCGAACATAGTTCTGCAGATATACTTGGTTACATTCAAGCATATTGGACACAAATAGAAATTAATATATCTGTAAAGGGGCATAATTCTGTAAATTATGAGACGAGGGGAGCCACGTTCGATAGGCGCCTGACTTAGCACTAGATAAATAAGTGTTCAAAATTTGGTGGTTGTGTCTCAAGCGGTTTTGCCTAAAATGCGGCAACGGACGGACGGACGCACGCTCATACGGACGTACGGACGGACCTACATGACGACGACAATACACCGAGACCAAAATGGCCGAGGGGTAAAAATGAACTAGCTCCGATGTGTACACCATGCCTTGAGAAGCTCACATTCAAACATATTTTAATCAAGTTTATAGATTTTCCGAGTGTAATAGCTTTCTTTTTTATCAAGCAACTAGTTTGAAATATCTTCTTTGTCATATGAGAGAAGATTTAATTCTAAATTATTTCGGAGCAATTGGATTGTTGAATACATTTTAACGTAAATACGAGTTTTGTTGATGGATTGTTGACGTAATTAGGTAGAGTTTCTGCTAGCTGAAATATTGCTGAATGCGACGTTTAATGTAATCTCTCTCTCTGTCTATCTCCGAAATTGCTCGACTTCATTACAATTGCGTATTATACATTTTTCAGAAATAAGTTCTAATAACCACTGTATGTTGTGGGTCATTCTCATAGGGTTTTTGTCATTCTCATAGGGTTTTTGATGGTGAAAAACTCTTCTGCATTAGATAACATCTTAAAACGAATGACTTGTCTCACAGGATTCGGTTCAGCGCAACATAACAAAGGTTGTAGAAAAAGATACTGAAAATAAGTCATATGACCCCACAGGCATATATACTGGCTGTATTATATCTAAAAAGATCACAAGATCCAAAACTGATTCCTGTGGTAATTTGTATCCCTGTCATGTTTTTATTGTAGCTGTTCATTTGAACATCTTGGAAACACTGTGGTGAATTGTATCCCAGCCATGCTTTTATTGTAGCTGTTCATTTGGACATCTTGGCCACACT
>JAVTVY010004089.1:0-41905 GCA_036873755.1 Hanleya hanleyi | reverse complement strand
TTATCCAGCAAGGATGGGAAATATTGGCCTTTCCATCCGACTGTGTGGGCTGAAACGGAATACACTCAATACAGTTGTCTTCATGGTTCAAATAGCGTAGAATGTTTCAGCCCTCTAGCCCCAGTGTTAACCAAAACATTCAGCAGGGATATCCCAGTCCAGTATATATCTTAGATCGCTTGTGTTTGTATCACGATATACACGTACGGGGAAATGAGCCGTACATCCGTTTATCTAACATAATATATTCGAATGTTGATTAAGACAAATCTATTCCAAAACTAACCACGCTAGGGTGTATTTCAATTCAGTCGATATAATCACTCGGACAACCCACCGTTGAAAGGACCTTGTATCTTTAGATGGGTAAATGGCCCCAGGTCAGGTGCAATACAGAAGTACCAAAATAAAATACTTCCACAAGACATAGTTCAACTGGCAAGAAGTACAGTAGTGCATTTGTGCAAAATAGTTGATTCTGAGATTCAACAATTTTTATTGTTCTCTGTAAACATATGAAGATAAACGATAACCTAAACCAGAACCAGATTTGGTCTACGACTACGTAATAGAACAGCGAGTCCCAGAATAAAGATCACGACGGATACAATTTTGTAGAAGTCCATTCTGACTATATTTACTACAAGCTTTCAGAGAAAAACTTTCTCTTTCCTCAGGTAGAGTGGCGATTGCACATTTATATAGTTTACAGAAGCTTTTATACATTAACCTTGTGAGAACAACTCAGTCAACAGACATATCTAGATATTAACACTGTGATTACAATTAACCTTGGTGAAATTGTTTGAAAGAGAGCGATAGCCCTCCATAGTAGGATCATGGAGACTACTATAGTAGTCTCCATGGTAGGATCTACCAGAACAGCGAGTATGCTGTATCAAGCTGGTTCTGGTTATCGCTTATCTTCATATGTTTTATAGAAAGAAATGTGAGGTGTTTTCGCCTCAAAAGTGACGATTCTGCATGAATGCACTACTTCTGGTATTCGATTTCCGTGCCTTGAAACTTTTCTGAGTATACAATATAATATTGTATTCATGCAAACTGAACAATTTCTTGTATATGCAATATTTTATTTTTGGCTCTACGACCGCACCTGTTCTGGGGCCATTCACCCACCTAAACATACATGGTCCTTTATACTTGAGTTTAATCCGGGGTAAGCAGCCCTTCTCATCAATATTGCATACAGCACTCATGCTTCAATGAAACCGTCCCTGTCTTACCGTAGTCCTGGATCATAGTACGATAGAGTCCTTCTGTTGCCACAGGGGTGAAGATGTGAATACCTGCAATATTAGAGGACGTTACACTAGAATATCCACACAATATTGCTGGCATCTTTATTGGATGCTGTTGACCGCATCTCTCTTGTGGGAAACCCTCTTGTGATTTTGTTATTTTTATTTCATACACAATTGGAATTGGTGATAACTCTCATGCGAAATAGGTAAATCGATTATTGACGCAGAAATTCTTCTGTAGACGACGGCTCATTTTATGTAAAGACATAAATTCAAAGTAACAACGCCATAACTATCTCAAGGCATATCTATTCACATTTTTTGTAATCTTGGAGAAATAAATCATGTGTATAGTTACCGCAATAAGAAGACATACAAGTGGATGTGTGGAAATCTGGCCATGTGTTTGCACGTCGTTAAAGATCACATATTACTAGTATTTCTGGCAATATTGACTGGAGATACACCCAAAACAATGCGATGGCAAGAGTAATGCCGCCTTGGTCAGTTATCATCCGCCCAACCGGAAAATAAGAGCGACTAGGGGATTCTGCATTTTTTCTGCAAATATTCTGCAAATATATTTGCCATTTATCCTCACCATCTTTATGAACTGGCACACTAACTTCTTCGACGATCGCACCAGCTTCTGTTAATCGGTTGGCAGCCGCTCTAACAATATCTGACACATCCTTCACAGTGCCCTCGAAACCTTCTTTCACAATAGCCACTCTTTGTCCAGTTAAATCTTCTTTGAGCTGTAATAGATATGAAACATATACATTCCGTTCAAGTTGAGAGGGAGGGGAGGGGCGTCAGAAAGTTGGAAGGGAGGGTAGGGCGCCAGTAAAGTTGGGAGAGGGGAGGGGCGTCAGTAAAGTTGAGAGGGGGGAGGGGGGGTCAGTGAAGATAACGTATCCTGAAATTCGTAATAAAGATGACAATCGATTGCATCCGATCGCGTATAAATCCCAAGACCAAGGCAGTCAGGGTGAACAGTAAATGAATATTCTTTAAATGTAAGCCTCGAATATGACATTTATAAAAGAGCAATTCTTAATCCCAATGAAGTTATCAGTAGTCAAATCCAAGTTTGAATGAGTTACAAGCAGCTCAGGAGCGGACAGAATTGTTCACTCATGTTAGAAAAACAGCATAGACTCAACTTGATTATCTTTGTCCAGTCGGAGTCAAATATAATAGTAATTTGATCGTACCAGTTTAGTGTATTCAGGAACTGTGATGTTAACAGGCTGCCTTGGATCTCTGCCATCGTCGTATCCAGCTAGAACCTGAAATATGTAGCATACACGGGATGATGGTCATCGAAAAGTAGCAAAAAGAAGAGCTATATTGTCGATTTTACATCAGTAAAATTCCGACATAGCAATGCCTTTCACATAAGGCACGGAACAATCATCGGCGTAAGTGTATTTATAGACGTTGTCAGAAATTAACGGGGACCTGAAAAAAACATTGACTTGTGTAGAATGCAAGAACAGTGAGGAAATCATGAAAATAATTCTTTAAAATATTTATTTTATTCGCAATTTTCGATCATTGCGTATACTCAGAGCCAATAAATACTCTTGGTAAGCGTTGCATTGTGGAAAGGAAATATGACGGTTTCCCACTTATCTCTTGCAGGAAACTAGCCTATGTGTATGTATACTGAGATTTTTTTCTTTGAATTTGGTGGTAATGCTGTTGTATGAATAAGGTCTTCGCCATATAGACGCGGAATTCTCCAATGGACGACGGCTGAATATTGAATGGCGGACTAGACGCTTTTATTTTGCTATTTTTAGATGACTAGTAACCCATTTATTCCAATTTTAAAATATAAGAATGCGTTTATTAATTCAGTTAATCGAATTTGCTAAAATCAGCAGACTTGATATGGAGAATAAGTTCACTGAACCTAACCCGATGGTTGATGGAGAATCAACCGAATGAAACATTTGATGGGAAATTTATCTTGTCTGTATCTCAGTGTTGCATGGTCATCGCCCATAAGTCATTAGATATTAGTTTTAGCTCTCAACATAATTCTCTTCTCTCTCTACCGCCAGTAGTCAGCAAGTCAGCAATTATAAATGTATATACCCCATAACACAGCACATGTTGCCTAGAGCATAATTCCAGTGTAGTTACCTCCAACATCAGAGCACAGTCCTCCACAGTTCTCGCCATTGGTCCACAGTGGTCCAACGTCATCTCGATGGCCATACATCCCGTATACGGTACCAAGCCAAATGTCGGTTTAAGACCAATCACGCCGCACCAGGATGCGGGCAAGCGAATTGACCCACCCTGATCTCCACCTGTCGCTAAATCGATTTCCCCCAATGCCAACTGTGAAAGAAAATTAGTTCTCAGTATTAACGATATGCAAAACCTGCATAATGGTAAAGTTTTGCACTAAAATATACATTGGACTGCGCGATCCTGTGTGTCTGAATGGAGCTATCATCCAAAACATAATGAAAACGACCGTTGGCACATTAACATTCGGATATTGGGTCCTAGTTTACAGGGTGATGATTTCTATGATTTTTGTTCACAATATCGGTATACGACACGATATCTCCTGCCACCTGATGAATGTTATCGTCCGCAAAGCTTCGAAAATGTGGTTGATCCCTATTGGAGGATTGCATCCTAGTTCGTTACCGCATTCAATGAACGGTAGTCTACACAAAACCTCATAATGTCGTCCAGCTGGGCTAACCATGGACTCTCAGGGGCTTGTAAAATATATGTTATCTTTCAATCTTGTAATTGGCTTGTGTACGCGCAGACGACGATAACGGATGGGCTTCAATGTTAGCAAAAATAATCCTTGTGTAACAAGCTGTCATCACACCTATCGCTTAATTTCAAGTTCGGCATTCAACACGATGCCGCAGTGTCATTTGACGTTCTCGACGTAAAATATATGTTCTCATGCAAAATTAACACTTGGATCAAATAAGACCAGATAAGATGAAGAACAAGCTCACGTAGTCTCGGAGTTATTAATTTTATGGGAGGGTTTCTTGCTTTACCAAGACGGCGCTTCCAGAGCTGGATCCCGATGGAAGGTATTCTGTGTTTATCGGGTTGAGGACAGGTGCCATGGAATTGTAAAACCCTTTTCCGCTAACACATAGATCTTCACAAGCTGTCTTGCCCAGGATGTGACCCCCTGGATAAAGAATTAATGTAAAGTTAGAATTATACAAACAAACAGGATCTAATTGAAAACTGGAATGTGAAGGATATGTATCCACCTTAACTGAATTCGACAAAAACTACAGATAACCGAATCTACAAGAGATGCTGGCATAGGAAGAGAACCCTTCATAATGAGTATTATTGCAGAAAGCCTTTCAAGAATCTTTATCATCTTCTGGTATTTGCTGCGTCATAAAAAATACAGGGCACACTATCCAGACTCCGACCAGGGAACTGTCTCTTTCGAGGAAGCCAGGGTGTGCCCGAGTTATTATCGCTAGTATTTACTGCTGGCAATTTGGTGCCAAACTCGGATTCGAATCCGAATCAACATTCACTCCTCCAGCCCTAGTATCCGTGCTCTACCAAGGGCGTGTTAGCCAACACATATTTCGATAATAAGCCTTGTTAATCATTAAGAAAAGATCTTTGTGTTCCACATATACCATGTTTCAATCCATAATATATCAGTTATTCAACCCTCGGCTTGGAGCAATATTAACTGGTTCACTTCCATTCAAACATTCTGATACTAGGTGATAATTACCACAAACTCAAGTGCCAACTTGACGAAGAATTTCTGGCATGGTCAAGATTTAACGACAGGAATATCACGTTTTTTCCAGTGGACTGCTTCTCTCTTCGATGATTTATACTAGCTTACTAATGATCAGTGCTAAAACCCTGATGCACAATTCAATCACTGCATTCGCTCTCATTTGGACGCACACCTAACATTACTTAACCAGCATTTCTCAAATGTACTGTGTCCAAAATTGCGCTCAAAAATGTATCCAGAAAATTTTCCTTAAAATATTAATTTGAACTGTATCCGCAGTATGTTATAATACAGACATTATATCTTCATTATGTTATAATACAGGCATTAGATCATCATTATGTTATAATACAAACATTATATCCTCATTATTTGATAATACAGACATTAGATCCTCATTATCTTATAATACAGGCATTAGATCCTCATGTTATAATACAGGCATTAGATCATCATTATTTTATAATACAGCCATTATATCCTTATTATTTGATAATACAGACATTAGATCCTCATTATCTTATAATACAGGCATTAGATCCTCATTATCTTATAATACAGGCATTAGATCCTCATTATCTTATAATACAGGCATTAGATCATCATTATCTTATAATACAGGCATTAGATCCTCATTATCTTATAATACAGGCATTAGATCATCATTATGTTTTAATACAGACATTAGATCATCATTATTTAATAATACAGACAGATCCTCATCTTATAATACAGGCATTAACTCCTCATTAAGTTATAATACAGTCATTAGATCCTCATTATCTTATAATACAGGCATTAGATCCTCATTATCTTATAATACAGCAATTAGATCCTCATTTTCTTATAATACAGGCATTAGATCCTCATTATGTTATAATACAGACATTATATCCTCATTATCTTATAATACAGGCATTAGATCCTCATTATGTCATTATGTTATAATACAGACATTATATCCTCATTATCTTATAATACAGGCATTAGATCCTCATTATGTTATAATACAGGCATTAGATCCTCATTATCTTATAATACAGGCATTAGATCCTCATTATCTTATAATACAGGCATTAGATCCTCATTATATTATAATACAGGCATTAGATCCTCATTATCTTATAATACAGACATTATATCCTCATTATCTTATAATACAGGCATTAGATCCTCATTATGTTATAATATAGGCATTAGATCCTCATTATGTCATTATGTTATAATACAGACATTAGATCCTCATTATCTTATAATACAGGCATTAGATCCTCATTATCTTATAATACAGGCATTAGATCCTCATTATATTATAATACAGGCATTAGATCCTCATTATCTTATAATACAGACATTATATCCTCATTATCTTATAATACAGGCATTAGATCCTCATTATGTTATAATATAGGCATTAGATCCTCATTATGTCATTATGTTATAATACAGACATTAGATCCTCATTATCTTATAATACAGGCATTAGATCCTCATTATCTTATAATACAGGCATTAGATCCTCATTATATTATAATACAGGCATTAGATCCTCATTATCTTATAATACAGACATTATATCCTCATTATCTTATAATACAGGCATTAGATCCTCATTATGTTATAATATAGGCATTAGATCCTCATTATGTCATTATGTTATAATACAGACATTAGATCCTCATTATCTTATAATACAGGCATTAGATCCTCATTATCTTATAATACAGGCATTAGATCCTCATTATATTATAATACAGGCATTAGATCCTCATTATCTTATAATACAGACATTATATCCTCATTATCTTATAATACAGGCATTAGATCCTCATTATGTTATAATATAGGCATTAGATCCTCATTATGTTATAATACAGACATTATATCCTCATTATCTTATAATACAGGCATTAGATCCTCATTATGTTATAATACAGACATTAGATCCTCACTATCTTATAATACAGACATTAGATTCGACAGTCAGACGTCGTGCACAATCGATCTTATTCACAAAACAGCAAACAAAGAAATTAAAGTAACCTAGTGACATTTCATCTGTTCATACATATACAAGCCTGGCCCGTCATTAGATATTCAGCCGTCGTCCATTAGAGAATTGTCGCGTCCATAACCCAAAGGTCTAATTCATATAAAAGCATTAGCACCAAATTAAAATAATAAGTAATATTATCAGTATTCTGATACGCTGAACAGTATTCTTAATCCATATGATTTTCGTTGTAAAGTCGTTATCTAGAGTACGATGTATCTCAGTCACGCTTTTTATTGTGGCTGTTCATATGAGGATGTTGAAATACACGGGTTCATACGATTTCTAGCCCATGTCTCAGGTGTGTTTTCCTCCTGTTCTCGGTGTAGCAGCTTTCAATATCGTTCCTTGCTATGCCGGTCATTTTTCTGCTCTCTAAGAATCTCTCTGAAGGAGAGTAATTTAGGAGGGTATTATTGACACAAACCTGCATCTAAGATCCGTGTGACGACAGTGGCGTCGAATTCTGGGACATATCCCTCCATGATCTTACTACCGTTCATCATTGGGACACCAGCCACAGCCGTGTTATCTTTGATACCAACTCTTTTACCCGACAGCTTACCCGACTCAGCCCCTTGGATGTCACAACGGTAATACCTGGACAGAAGATACAAAGGTTATATTTGAAACTCTCTTATAATACACTCGTATCCAACGATTACAAGAAAGAGGTAACCGTGCACTAATTGGGCATATAATATGAAATTTAGGATCCCGAATCCACACTTGAAAGACAAGAAGAAAACAGAGAAATGAAACCAACATTGTCGTTCAAACACATCAAATTTTTCTTCTATGTGAACATTATTTTATCCAACTTACGTGAGAAAGTGCTCCACTTATCACGCGACAAATCTCACAGCAGTAGACTATTTTTGGTCACACCCAAGATAAATATACATATACGGTTGTAACTTATCAATATTCTTTAATGGACGACGGCTGAATATTGAATAACGGACTAGACGCTTGCATTTATATTCTACATTCCGCTACGATGATATCATCAATTCTAAATGTGTTGACTAGAACTCTTACCAAGCATTGTGTGTGTTATCTTCCGGTTTCGGTCTATAACCAGGGGTTCTGGGATACTTTACCGGTAGTGCGGGTTCCACCATTTCGTGCACGCGCTGATATGACTTCAAACAATCCTTAATGTGCTCTGTAGGAGACGGGATAAACATTTTAATGGTAATATTATTTAGAAAAAGAAATTATTTAAATAGTCAGGAGCGTTGCATGGTCGGTTGTATATGGTTCTACATAATTCTACATAGACATACATACACTAGTGAGAAAATCAAGCTACTCTGTTAAAAATGAGAAAAATCCTTCGAATGCTAACTCTCATATTACGCTGATAAACAGCTTGTATCACTGACGTCTCTACTCTCCTTGATACCCCCGCTGATTCACATCGCCAAGTTCGCGCCTCTTGGCCGTAAGGGGGCGCTTTATCTGGTTACCCAATCGCCGTGCCGTAATAGCTCGGAAATAACCAGATTCCTGATACTAACCACGATTGGCTGACTACCTCATGTGATCGAAATTACGTCATGCCTTCATGATAGTGAGATCACGACTCTCACGTAATGTGGAAGCTATGCCAATATTTTGACAGCGACACATTATTTATTAGTCAACATTAAATTCAAAATCTGAAACAATTGAACGGTGTTTTTACGTTACCATTCTAGGCAACTTGATTTCCTTATATACTCATGACGATAAAGCGTGGTCTTATCAGTGGGATATTAACAACATTTACAGGGATTTAGTTGTTAATTATTTGAAGGTATCAGTGAATAGATGTTTGCAATCATTTGACGAACCTTACTATAAAACAATGGAGGAAGTTATCCAAAAATCTGTTCACTCTTAACTCAGAAATTAATGTAATTAGAGCTGTTTTGCCGTCCGTTTATTGTTAGCTTTGCCGTTAACGACATATGAACGTTTGAAAAGGCAGACAACTCATATTGCCAAGACTCTTCCGTAAGAGTGATATTCATTGGTCATTGGTGGTTGGGACATTGGTCACTGTGCAGAGCGCCCCCTTACGGCCAAGAGGCGCGAAATATGCGATGTGAATCAGCGGGGGGAACAAGGAGAGTAGGGACGTCAGTGATACAAGCTGAATAGTATGAGCGTAACTCTCATATATGGAAGAACAAATGTAAGCCGTTGAAGCATTTCAAATATAGGGGGTTCAGCTTTTCTTTTCAGCCCTCAAAGGATACTCCGATACAATTATGGTATTCGTGTAAGTTAGTACATCTTTTAGCTTTTTCCCGCCACCAGATGTCTCTGTGCGTTGCGCATGCCCAGGACGTCTTTCGGTGAAAACGCACAACGTCACAAAGCCATTACTATAACATAGCTCTTCGTCTCTGTGACATTGTATTAAAGGACAGCGGCACAAGTGAAGGTGCTTTGTATTGACTATACGTCTTGAAAGTCATACAAATTTGATACCATATATTCCGTCCACGTTCTGCTAAATAAACACAATGCTTCAGTTCAGCAGATTTTTATGCTGAAGGAGCGCCACTTTCCACCCAGTGACATCAGAGAGTATGCGTGTACGTGTTCTGCATAAATTAAGAAATTCGTCTATGATTGCATAATTTGTTATAACCTACCTGTGTATGTTTTTATTTCGTCTTCCGTACAACCAAGATTGAGAGAGTTGGCGATTTCTCTCACTTTGTCGACTGAGGGCGGCTTGACAGCTGGTGATTTCCATACTGTATCTGAAAACAGGTGGCGAGTGAAAATTAACAGTCCATAAATCTCAACTAATTTACGACAGGAATAGATGTGGCGGGCGGGGCGAAGTGTGAGGGAAGACATACCGCTATTGATATTTAGGAAAGCAGGATGTCCACTTTTCTACAATTTGGTCTGTCATATACAGACCGTGATCCTATTGTTGTGACATGCATGGTCTGGCATACACATCCGGAATCACAGGCTATGAGGCGCCGTTTGTGACAATATTGTCAACGACAAATATATAGAGTTAAAACCAAAATATAAAGTCGCCGTTTGTGAAAATATTGTCAAACACATATATAGTTAAAACCTTTGTAAATATATATAAAACGAAATAAATAGGGCCTATATATAAAGTCATTTTTTTTTTTTTTTTATAAATATTTTTTTAACATAAATAACGATAGGAAGTTAAGACGTTAAATGTAACGTAAATATAAAGTACACGAACAAACTTAAAATTATAGAGTAGAATGTGTAGAGCGCGCGAGTGATACTGGTTAATCAAAACTGCAACTGGGTTCTGAAGCGAAACTATGACAGCGGTGAAAGCCACTCGCATGTCACAGATGTGGCGAATCAAACAATAAGATCACGTACCTGAACATATATCAGTTCACTGCCATAGTGATTTAGTAAAGGCCTATTCCAATTTTCAACAATTACTGTTGTCATTTACAATCGTACTTCAGAGTTATCACATCAATTAGATATAAGTACATCTACTTATAAATCAACATAAGATATCCTAGCCTGCAGCCAATATCATAGCCTGTCCCTTTGATGTTCAATCCACGATTCCGCCGGCCAAGTCGCTGGTTGCTATTTGCCGCATAAAAACATCAACAGAAGTTGAAATAAAACATGCGCAATAACGATGTATTAATTATGCACAGCACAAATATTAGGCAATTTGAAATCATACTGAATATGAGCATATTTCATTGATCAGAATATGACCATTGATAGCTTAGTTATAGGATTTGTAATTATATTGTCGTTTTTGTATATTTTATCGTTTTTCGATAATTTCCGCATTTCCAAACAAGACGAAAATTTGTACTTGGTATAAGTACAGCGAATGTGGAAACTAATGGCTCATGAAGAATACTAGATTGGCCGTTTTCACTTTTGCGCTGCCTCGAAGCTGTTACTAGTAACTAAGGAATCAGTCGAAGCCGTTTTACCCCTGCGTGCTAATCGCTAATTGATCTTCAATACGCGTGGGGTTCTTGACGAGCATCAATATTAACCCTATTATATACGCTGACGAGTGAGTGAATAGGGTTTAACGCCGCTTTCAACATTTTTTCAGCTATATCACGACGGGGAAGGGAAGGGAGGTGAGTGGGAGGGGTGTGGTTAACTACTTGTAACCGAGCAGATCTAATGCTGCCATTTTATACTGCTGTCCCACCGAAATATCATTCCGTAGGCAAACATGACACCCCACTCAGTCACATTATACTGACACCGTCCTTGTTCTATCCTCTTGATACTGAGCGTAAGCGAGGAAGCAACAAGTTCCATTTTTCAAGTCTTTGGTATGACCCGGCCAGGGATTGAACCCAGTACTTAGCGCTTACGAATATCAACAGTTTATTTTATTCTACTTACGTTATACTAACTTAAAACCTAAAAAGTTTGAGATCAAGTAAGCGTATCATGCTATAATAAATGATCTCGATAATGTAAACGAGGAACGGTGAACGCAACAGTACAATCCACACTGGTGGTTCCCACAGTATACGCCATGGTTCTTTCATAATTTGAGAGCGGTACGTTTGATGATACAAGCATGGTGCAACCGGTTCCTCATGACCCATTAGTTTCCACATTCGCTGTACTTATACCAAGTACAAATTTTCGTCTTGTTTGGAAATGCGGAAATTATCGAAAAACGATAAAATATACAAAAACGACAATATAATTACAAATCCTATAACTAAGCTATCAATGGTCATATTCTGATCAATGAAATATGCTCATATTCAGTATGATTTCAAATTGCCTAATATTTGTGCTGCGCATAATTATACATCGTTATTGCGCATGTTTTATTTCAACTTCTGTTGATGTTTTTATGCGGCAAATAGCAACCAGCGACTTGGCCGGCGGAATCGTGGATTGAACATCAAAGGGACAGGCTATGATATTGGCTGCAGGCTAGGATATCTTATGTTGATTTATAAGTAGATGTACTTATATCTAATTGATGTGATAACTCTGAAGTACGATTGTAAATGACAACAGTAATTGTTGAAAATTGGAATAGGCCTTTACTAAATCATTATGGCAGTGAACTGATATATGTTCAGGTACGTGATCTTATTGTTTGATTCGCCACATCTGTGACATGCGAGTGGCTTTCACCGCTGTCATAGTTTCGCTTCAGAACCCAGTTGCAGTTTTGATTAACCAGTATCACTCGCGCGCTCTACACATTCTACTCTATAATTTTAAGTTTGTTCGTGTACTTTATATTTACGTTACATTTAACGTCTTAACTTCCTATCGTTATTTATGTTAAAAAAATATTTATAAAAATAAAAAAAAAAAGACTTTATATATAGGCCCTATTTATTTCGTTTTATATATATTTACAAAGGTTTTAACTATATATGTGTTTGACAATATTTTCACAAACGGCGACTTTATATTTTGGTTTTAACTCTATATATTTGTCGTTGACAATATTGTCACAACCGGCGCCTCATATATATATGTGTTTGACAATATTTTCACAAACGGCGACTTTATATTTTGGTTTTAACTCTATATATTTGTCGTTGACAATATTGTCACAAACGGCGCCTCATAACAGGCGCATGTACCACTGGAATATAAGTGGTTTTATATCAAACAATTGCGGGGAAAACATATTGAATTTCGGTAAAGCAGGGTGTTCCATCGATCCTGATATACCAGCCGTGCTCTCTCCACGTGGCACAGATTCGTTCTCGAGGGTGATGCTTCTCTCTTTCATTCCTTTGATTTCCGGTGCACTTCTATCTTCTGCTTCTAGCATTATGTCTTTTGGGGCAATTAGCCAAGTCACTGACAAGGTTACTGGCATGGATCTTAGTCAAGCACATGTCCATTGTCATTGTTGACCGCGACCAATGCTTTCCTTCGGACTAAAACACTGCGCGAGTAAAGACGAGAAATTCATTCTCGACCGTCATTGTCGACCAGGGCCATTGTTTTCCTTCGGAATGAAACACTGCGGGAGTAAGGGCAACAAAATTATTGTCGACCAGGACCAATGTTTTTTTTTCGAACAAAATCACTGCGAGAGTAAGGGCGAGAAATTTCTTCTCGATCGTCATTGTTGACAAGTACCAATGTTTTCATTCGGAATAAAAAAACTGCGAGATTGAGGGCAAGAAATGTATTGTCGAACTTCGTTGTCAACCAGGACCATTGTTGTCCTTCGGACTAAAACACTGCGAGAGTAAGGGCGAGAATTTCACTGTGAACCGTCATTTTCGAACAAGACGATTGTGTTCCTTCGAACTAAAACAATGAGAGAGTAAGAGAAAGAAAGTTATTGTCGATCGTCAATGTCAACAAGATCAAAGTTTTTCTTCAGTCAAAAACACTGCCAGAGTGGGAACGAGAATTGTATTTTCTGCCAGAGCCAACGTTTTCTTTTGAACTAAAAACTGAGAGAGTGAGGGTAGGACAATTATTATTGACAGTCATTGTCAACCTGAACCAATGATTTCCTTCGCGTCGGAATAAAACACTGCGAGAGTGGGGGCGAGAATTTTATCGTCGGCAAGCATCAATATTTTCCTTCGGACTAAAACACTGCGGGAGTTGGGGTCAGAAATTTATTGTCGACCGTCATTGTCTACCCATTCTCCCAACGTCAGAGTTTGTAACCTCCAAACCGTCGGCAAATAGGTATATATGACAATAGGGGATATACAATCTGATGTCATGAGAAGGTGTCTACCAGGACAAAGGTTTTTATTCGGACTATAACACTACGGGATTTGAGGCCAAAAATTTATTGTCGACCGTCATTGTCGACCTGGATCAAGGTTTTCTGTCGGACTGAAACGCAGCGGGAGTACTAGTGAGGGCAAGGAATTTATGGTAGACCGTCATCGTCCACCAGGACCAATATTTTCCAACGGACAAAAACATTGCGAAAGTGGGGACGACAAATTTATTGTCGATCAGGACCAATGTTTTCCTCCGGGATAAAACAGAGCGAGAGTAGGGGTGAGAAGTTCACTGTCGATCGTCATTGTCCACCAGGACCAGTGTATTCCTCCGGACTAAAAATGCGGCGAGAGTGAGGGCAACAAATTTTCTGCCGACCAGGACCAATACTTTTCTTTAGACTGAAACAGTGTGGGAGTGAGGGAAGAAATTAATTTTCGACCGTGATTGTCAACCAGGACCAATGTTTTCCTTGGGAATCAAAGGCGTAGACAAGTTATGAAGTTTGGTGTAAAAGTTGAAATTTTAATTTGTGCGAAAATGCCTTTAAAAAAGTGGCGATCACTACACTGATAGACAAGCTGAGATGATTATTCATCCCCGGGTTTGCACTATAATTCAAGTTAATCCTTAGACAATACTATTTTCCCCCGATAGCAGAGGCGTTGCATTGACGAGAGCAGACCGCATGCGTTCTGGTTCGTTAATTGTATCGCTTTGCTATAAAATGCAAATAAATTGTTTTTAATCGATTATACCTGGACTATTTTCGATCTGAAGTTGCCAAACTTATCAAAAATGTAAGCTTAGTGGTACTTTCTCGGATAAGTGGCATTTCCCCCTCCAAATTGATCAGATTTACACCAGTTATCAAAGAGTGACTTCGGGTTTAGTTAGATACAAGCGTCTAGTCCGTCATTCATAATTCAGCCGTCGTCCATTAAAGAATATCCGCGTCCATAATCCAAAGACCAATTCCATATCCATATGTGTTAGCACCAAATTCAAAAAGACAATCATAGTATACATAAACATAGGCTAGTTCCCTGCAAGAAAGAAGCGGTCAACAGTTTTCAATGATACCGACAAGACATCATGATGTTCCAAAAATATAAAATCCGTATCGCTGATCAGTATTCTTAATCCATAATAATCATTCTAAAGTCGTTATATAGAGAATGGTGTATCTCAGTCACGCTTTGATTGTGACTGTTCATATGAGCATCATGAGGACCTTGAAGTACATGGGTTCATACGGCCCCTAGCCCCGGGTTACACCTTTATTTGTAAGGTTTCTCTGTGAAAATTAGTTGAGAGTTCGTGTATCTCTTGTTTGTGAATAAATAACTACTGGACAAATGACTGGGATCTCAGTTGCAAAAAATATATATATAATGAAAAAGTTCTGAAAAATTCTACTCAGCCAACGTGTTCATGATTCTGCGTCCAAATCCGTGATATTTGATTATATTGGAATATATTCGTTTCTCGGTGACGGTCGCACAAGGTTTGAGCCCGATATCGTCAATCTGTTGCTTTGTTCACTGACCGATTGTAATCTTACTCTAGGCCTACTGGAAAGCATTGTTGATGATAAAAATTACTTTCCCCTATTAAGCAACAATTGATAAGATATATGACAAGATAAACTCCTTCGTCTCTCATTTTTTGCTTTTTTTGTCGGCCCTCAATATTTGTTCACTGCGAGAAATTTATTGTCGATCGTCATTGTCGACCAGGACCAATGTTTTCCTTCTGATTAAATAATGTGCGAAGAGGCGATAAATTCTTTGTCGACCGGCTCTCATTGTCAACCAGGAACGATGTTTTCCTTCGGACAAAAACACTGCAAGAATCGGGACCAGATGTTTTAAATGTTATTGTTGACCTGTCACCAGGACCAAGGTTATATTTCGGGCGAAAAATAAACTGCCAGAGTGGGGGCAGGAAAATTATTATCGACCGTCATTGACAAGCAAAACCAATGATTTCCTTCGGGCTAAAACACGGCGAAAGTGAGGACAAGAAATTTATTGTCGACGGTTAGTGTAAACCAGGACCAGTATTATCCTTTGGACTATAACACTGCGAGAGTTAGCCTCGTACCTAGCCTTACTTACCTCCCTTCTACTGTGTAGGACCACAGGCCAAACTAGAGCCGATAGTTGATCAAGGTTCTAGACTATGCGAGAGTGGGGGGCAAGAAATTAATTGTCGATTATTATCGTCAACCATGAGCAATGTTTTCCATCGGAGTTGAGGCGAGAATTTTATTGTCGACCATGACCAATGCTTTCCTTTAGACTAAAAAACTGCGACAGTAGGAGTGGGAAATTTATAATCGACCGTCATTGTCTACAAAGACTTTGGTTTAAGAGTGGGATGAAAAATTTATTATGAACCGCCAGTATTTTGGGAACCGGGGGCATGGAGGGTCTACCGACTTATGATTTTTTTCAGACTTAAAAAAACTGCCAGATTGAGGGCAGGAAAATTATTGCCGACCGTCAATGTCGACCAGGACCAATGTTTTCCTTTGGACTACAACACTGTGTGAGTAGGCGAGAAATTTATTATCAACCGTGGTTTTCTACAACGTATAAGCGACTGGTCCGCCAATCGTTATTCAGCCGTCGTCCATTAAAGAACATCCGCGTCCATAATGCAAAGAGCTATTCCATATTCCATGAAACAGCATTAGCACCAAATTAAAAAGGGGCAATCACAGTATTCAAAAGCATAGTCTAGTTTTCGACAAGAGAGAAGCAAACACCAGTTTTCAATGATGCCGACAAGACATCTTGATGTTCCAAAAATTCGCTGATTAGTATTCTTAATCCATATAATATTGTAAAGTTGTCATCTAGAGAATGATGTATCTCGGTCACGCCATTAGTACGGCGTATCACGTTGGGCACACCGGTTCACGTCAGATCACCGAAGTTTAGCAACGTTGAGCTCGGTCAATACTTGGATGGGTGACTGGGTGCTGTACTGGCTGGGCTGATAAGGATAATAGGAACTGTGGACACTCGTTTTCTGGCACATGTAGGCACCGACGTGATATGACTGAAAAATGTTGAAAACGACGTTAAATCCTACTAGCTCATCCACATTGATTTTAGATGCTCACATGGACACCATGAGAATTTTGAAGCACATGGGATCATACGGCGCTACGCTCGTGCAAGTGCAAAACCACTGGTTCGAGGGTAGGACGAGAAACCTATTATGGACCTCCAATATTTTGGGAACTGGGGCCATGGAGGATTTACCGAGATATGATATACTCTGTATACTGGGTTAAAAGTATGTTGTGTTCAAGCCTGTATATGTTGTGCAAGCTTCGCTTATCGATATGTTGGTGCAATTATATGATGCTGCAGATAATGACACTGCAAACCTTGTAATACTGTGATGAATGCTGTCCAATATTAATATGTGCGAATACAAAGGAAAAAAATCGTTGTTGTGCAAGCCTCACTTATCAATTGTATTATATGCCCATGTTTGTAAATTATATGATGCTCTCCAGAAGGAGGAATAAAGAAGATAATAATTATGGACCGCCAATATTTTGGGAACTGGGGACATGGAGGATTTACCGAGATATGATGTACTCCGTATACTGGGTTAAAAGTATTTGAATGTGTATTCTAACATGCTCCGCCTTATAACCGTGCGCTGATTGGTCCAGACCTCGAAACATACGGAGATTATCACACGATAATCTTCATTTGTTTGTTGTGATCTGTTTCATTCACGTGCCGAACTGGTGACGTCTCATTCTTGTGACGCAGTGCTACAAAGCTGAGCAACGATTGGTTCATTCACTGCGCAGTGGGCGGAGTTCACACAGCTGCAGCTCGTGAACGGACAGCACGCGCGAGCATGGCCTGCAAATCAGTCACGAAAATCTTGCATCAAAACGGGATAAATTTGCAGAAAATTTGCCATTCCGCTTATGAAATGAGGAAATAGTTATCATTGTGCATATTAGAATGGAGTTAATGACCTTCTTAGTGAATATTATGGTGTAATAATTTTTCGATGTTTAGTTTTAGACCTCACTTTATATTTACGTTACATTTAACGTCTTAACTTCCTATCGTTATTTATGTTAAAAAAATATTTATAAAAATAAAAAAAAAATGACTTTATATATAGGCCCTATTTATTTCGTTTTATATATATTTACAAAGGTTTTAACTATATATGTGTTTGACAATATTTTCACAAACGGCGACTTTATATTTTGGTTTTAACTCTATATATTTGTCGTTGACAATATTGTCACAACCGGCGCCTCATATATATATGTGTTTGACAATATTTTCACAAACGGCGACTTTATATTTTGGTTTTAACTCTATATATTTGTCGTTGACAATATTGTCACAAACGGCGCCTCATAACAGGCGCATGTACCACTGGAATATAAGTGGTTTTATATCAAACAATTGCGGGGAAAACATATTGAATTTCGGTAAAGCAGGGTGTTCCATCGATCCTGATATACCAGCCGTGCTCTCTCCACGTGGCACAGATTCGTTCTCGAGGGTGATGCTTCTCTCTTTCATTCCTTTGATTTCCGGTGCACTTCTATCTTCTGCTTCTAGCATTATGTCTTTTGGGGCAATTAGCCAAGTCACTGACAAGGTTACTGGCATGGATCTTAGTCAAGCACATGTCCATTGTCATTGTTGACCGCGACCAATGCTTTCCTTCGGACTAAAACACTGCGCGAGTAAAGACGAGAAATTCATTCTCGACCGTCATTGTCGACCAGGGCCATTGTTTTCCTTCGGAATGAAACACTGCGGGAGTAAGGGCAACAAAATTATTGTCGACCAGGACCAATGTTTTTTTTTCGAACAAAATCACTGCGAGAGTAAGGGCGAGAAATTTCTTCTCGATCGTCATTGTTGACAAGTACCAATGTTTTCATTCGGAATAAAAAAACTGCGAGATTGAGGGCAAGAAATGTATTGTCGAACTTCGTTGTCAACCAGGACCATTGTTGTCCTTCGGACTAAAACACTGCGAGAGTAAGGGCGAGAATTTCACTGTGAACCGTCATTTTCGAACAAGACGATTGTGTTCCTTCGAACTAAAACAATGAGAGAGTAAGAGAAAGAAAGTTATTGTCGATCGTCAATGTCAACAAGATCAAAGTTTTTCTTCAGTCAAAAACACTGCCAGAGTGGGAACGAGAATTGTATTTTCTGCCAGAGCCAACGTTTTCTTTTGAACTAAAAACTGAGAGAGTGAGGGTAGGACAATTATTATTGACAGTCATTGTCAACCTGAACCAATGATTTCCTTCGCGTCGGAATAAAACACTGCGAGAGTGGGGGCGAGAATTTTATCGTCGGCAAGCATCAATATTTTCCTTCGGACTAAAACACTGCGGGAGTTGGGGTCAGAAATTTATTGTCGACCGTCATTGTCTACCCATTCTCCCAACGTCAGAGTTTGTAACCTCCAAACCGTCGGCAAATAGGTATATATGACAATAGGGGATATACAATCTGATGTCATGAGAAGGTGTCTACCAGGACAAAGGTTTTTATTCGGACTATAACACTACGGGATTTGAGGCCAAAAATTTATTGTCGACCGTCATTGTCGACCTGGATCAAGGTTTTCTGTCGGACTGAAACGCAGCGGGAGTACTAGTGAGGGCAAGGAATTTATGGTAGACCGTCATCGTCCACCAGGACCAATATTTTCCAACGGACAAAAACATTGCGAAAGTGGGGACGACAAATTTATTGTCGATCAGGACCAATGTTTTCCTCCGGGATAAAACAGAGCGAGAGTAGGGGTGAGAAGTTCACTGTCGATCGTCATTGTCCACCAGGACCAGTGTATTCCTCCGGACTAAAAATGCGGCGAGAGTGAGGGCAACAAATTTTCTGCCGACCAGGACCAATACTTTTCTTTAGACTGAAACAGTGTGGGAGTGAGGGAAGAAATTAATTTTCGACCGTGATTGTCAACCAGGACCAATGTTTTCCTTGGGAATCAAAGGCGTAGACAAGTTATGAAGTTTGGTGTAAAAGTTGAAATTTTAATTTGTGCGAAAATGCCTTTAAAAAAGTGGCGATCACTACACTGATAGACAAGCTGAGATGATTATTCATCCCCGGGTTTGCACTATAATTCAAGTTAATCCTTAGACAATACTATTTTCCCCCGATAGCAGAGGCGTTGCATTGACGAGAGCAGACCGCATGCGTTCTGGTTCGTTAATTGTATCGCTTTGCTATAAAATGCAAATAAATTGTTTTTAATCGATTATACCTGGACTATTTTCGATCTGAAGTTGCCAAACTTATCAAAAATGTAAGCTTAGTGGTACTTTCTCGGATAAGTGGCATTTCCCCCTCCAAATTGATCAGATTTACACCAGTTATCAAAGAGTGACTTCGGGTTTAGTTAGATACAAGCGTCTAGTCCGTCATTCATAATTCAGCCGTCGTCCATTAAAGAATATCCGCGTCCATAATCCAAAGACCTATTCCATATCCATATAAGTGTTAGCACCAAATTCAAAAAGACAATCATAGTATACATAAACATAGGCTAGTTCCCTGCAAGAAAGAAGCGGTCAACAGTTTTCAATGATACCGACAAGACATCATGATGTTCCAAAAATATAAAATCCGTATCGCTGATCAGTATTCTTAATCCATAATAATCATTCTAAAGTCGTTATATAGAGAATGGTGTATCTCAGTCACGCTTTGATTGTGACTGTTCATATGAGCATCATGAGGACCTTGAAGTACATGGGTTCATACGGCCCCTAGCCCCGGGTTACACCTTTATTTGTAAGGTTTCTCTGTGAAAATTAGTTGAGAGTTCGTGTATCTCTTGTTTGTGAATAAATAACTACTGGACAAATGACTGGGATCTCAGTTGCAAAAAATATATATATAATGAAAAAGTTCTGAAAAATTCTACTCAGCCAACGTGTTCATGATTCTGCGTCCAAATCCGTGATATTTGATTATATTGGAATATATTCGTTTCTCGGTGACGGTCGCACAAGGTTTGAGCCCGATATCGTCAATCTGTTGCTTTGTTCACTGACCGATTGTAATCTTACTCTAGGCCTACTGGAAAGCATTGTTGATGATAAAAATTACTTTCCCCTATTAAGCAACAATTGATAAGATATATGACAAGATAAACTCCTTCGTCTCTCATTTTTTGCTTTTTTTGTCGGCCCTCAATATTTGTTCACTGCGAGAAATTTATTGTCGATCGTCATTGTCGACCAGGACCAATGTTTTCCTTCTGATTAAATAATGTGCGAAGAGGCGATAAATTCTTTGTCGACCGGCTCTCATTGTCAACCAGGAACGATGTTTTCCTTCGGACAAAAACACTGCAAGAATCGGGACCAGATGTTTTAAATGTTATTGTTGACCTGTCACCAGGACCAAGGTTATATTTCGGGCGAAAAATAAACTGCCAGAGTGGGGGCAGGAAAATTATTATCGACCGTCATTGACAAGCAAAACCAATGATTTCCTTCGGGCTAAAACACGGCGAAAGTGAGGACAAGAAATTTATTGTCGACGGTTAGTGTAAACCAGGACCAGTATTATCCTTTGGACTATAACACTGCGAGAGTTAGCCTCGTACCTAGCCTTACTTACCTCCCTTCTACTGTGTAGGACCACAGGCCAAACTAGAGCCGATAGTTGATCAAAGTTCTAGACTATGCGAGAGTGGGGGGCAAGAAATTAATTGTCGATTATTATCGTCAACCATGAGCAATGTTTTCCATCGGAGTTGAGGCGAGAATTTTATTGTCGACCATGACCAATGCTTTCCTTTAGACTAAAAAACTGCGACAGTAGGAGTGGGAAATTTATAATCGACCGTCATTGTCTACAAAGACTTTGGTTTAAGAGTGGGATGAAAAATTTATTATGAACCGCCAGTATTTTGGGAACCGGGGGCATGGAGGGTCTACCGACTTATGATTTTTTTCAGACTTAAAAAAACTGCCAGATTGAGGGCAGGAAAATTATTGCCGACCGTCAATGTCGACCAGGACCAATGTTTTCCTTTGGACTACAACACTGTGTGAGTAGGCGAGAAATTTATTATCAACCGTGGTTTTCTACAACGTATAAGCGACTGGTCCGCCAATCGTTATTCAGCCGTCGTCCATTAAAGAACATCCGCGTCCATAATGCAAAGAGCTATTCCATATTCCATGAAACAGCATTAGCACCAAATTAAAAAGGGGCAATCACAGTATTCAAAAGCATAGTCTAGTTTTCGACAAGAGAGAAGCAAACACCAGTTTTCAATGATGCCGACAAGACATCTTGATGTTCCAAAAATTCGCTGATTAGTATTCTTAATCCATATAATATTGTAAAGTTGTCATCTAGAGAATGATGTATCTCGGTCACGCCATTAGTACGGCGTATCACGTTGGGCACACCGGTTCACGTCAGATCACCGAAGTTTAGCAACGTTGAGCTCGGTCAATACTTGGATGGGTGACTGGGTGCTGTACTGGCTGGGCTGATAAGGATAATAGGAACTGTGGACACTCGTTTTCTGGCACATGTAGGCACCGACGTGATATGACTGAAAAATGTTGAAAACGACGTTAAATCCTACTAGCTCATCCACATTGATTTTAGATGCTCACATGGACACCATGAGAATTTTGAAGCACATGGGATCATACGGCGCTACGCTCGTGCAAGTGCAAAACCACTGGTTCGAGGGTAGGACGAGAAACCTATTATGGACCTCCAATATTTTGGGAACTGGGGCCATGGAGGATTTACCGAGATATGATATACTCTGTATACTGGGTTAAAAGTATGTTGTGTTCAAGCCTGTATATGTTGTGCAAGCTTCGCTTATCGATATGTTGGTGCAATTATATGATGCTGCAGATAATGACACTGCAAACCTTGTAATACTGTGATGAATGCTGTCCAATATTAATATGTGCGAATACAAAGGAAAAAAATCGTTGTTGTGCAAGCCTCACTTATCAATTGTATTATATGCCCATGTTTGTAAATTATATGATGCTCTCCAGAAGGAGGAATAAAGAAGATAATAATTATGGACCGCCAATATTTTGGGAACTGGGGACATGGAGGATTTACCGAGATATGATGTACTCCGTATACTGGGTTAAAAGTATTTGAATGTGTATTCTAACATGCTCCGCCTTATAACCGTGCGCTGATTGGTCCAGACCTCGAAACATACGGAGATTATCACACGATAATCTTCATTTGTTTGTTGTGATCTGTTTCATTCACGTGCCGAACTGGTGACGTCTCATTCTTGTGACGCAGTGCTACAAAGCTGAGCAACGATTGGTTCATTCACTGCGCAGTGGGCGGAGTTCACACAGCTGCAGCTCGTGAACGGACAGCACGCGCGAGCATGGCCTGCAAATCAGTCACGAAAATCTTGCATCAAAACGGGATAAATTTGCAGAAAATTTGCCATTCCGCTTATGAAATGAGGAAATAGTTATCATTGTGCATGTTAGAATGGAGTTAATGACCTTCTTAGTGAATATTATGGTGTAATAATTTTTCGATGTTTAGTTTTAGACCTCATCAAAAAACCTCGCGGCTTCGCCGCTCGGTTTTTTGATTGACGGTCTAAAACTAAACATCGAAAAATTATTACACCATAATATTCACTAAGGCGGTCATTAACTCCGAAATATTGATAACCATACATGACCTATATTCTCCATACACTCTTGGAACGCTAATGTTAGATTTTACATCAAAAGTTGGAGGAGGAAAATCATTTAGAAATTGTTGTATTCATAACATATAAGTGTTAAATGCAGTATTTTAAACTATTGTATCCAACTCTTAGAAGTGGTGAATACAACACTAAGTGCTTTCCCTCCTCCAACACTCTAGAATCAACCTTTTACCTTAGTTTACGAAGTTCGTGCATCACTCCGCTTCTTCAGATTAATCTCTATAATGTGCCGTTCTCTTAATTGCTTCACCTGTGTTCATTACCACTCGTTAATTCTGGGTCTGTGACTTACGATGCAGTATTCAATATATATCACCACATGCGCCGCGTGATACCAATGTTGCATACGGTACCCTGGTGCAGGTGTTGGCGTTCATGAGATATATAGCTATTATATTCATAATATAACTGTTTAAGCTAGTGTCCACATGATCAGTGTGTATACATACCTCCTTCTTCAGCCATTGTTGTAGTGGTGTGGATATCTAGTCCAACAGGTGAATACGGCCCCTGGACGCAGTCGTGTTTTTTCAAAATACATGACCTACAGCCTACAGCTGAGTAACTCTCATAGGCTGAACTCTCATTCATAAATGTACGGTATTGTAAATGTGCAATTACAGTATAGCTAAGATCGTCGGTTGAAGTAGCGTCGGGCACCACGTCTAATTGGTTAAATATTTTGGTTGGGGGAGGGTCGAGAACGTGAAGGGAAGGAGCCTTTCTTCACGACCTCGACCCCGCTCCCCCTCAATTACCAAAGGGAACGAGCCCTAGTGGCGTCGGTCTCAGTTTATACCCGTCCTCACCATTCATATAATCCTTTGAAGTGAAGGATATATATCCACCTACATTGGATTTGAAGGAAACTACAGATGGACCTAACGACACATCATATTTAGACATATCTCTATGAAAAATGAAGCGGGCCTTCTCTCTCGTCGAATTTACAACAGAGATCATTACAATATCGACAGTTTAAATTATCCCGTTCTGGACAGTAATATATTCCAGTGTGACCTGCATATGACCAAAGGGCATATGCATACGCCTAGTAGCATTTACTAGATCCTGTGTGAAATGTGACGATTTTAATCAACGTTACAAAAAAAAATAGTGAAGAAACTTATTAAACAGGGCTATACCTCCATGGGTATGACGATACATATCACATGCCGATAGCAAATTACGAGCGTATAGCGTGCAAGATCTATGACCTTACATTTCGTAATTTCTATCTAATGCAGCTTAAGGATAGCTATCCCGTTAGAAGCAGTTTTTGCACCCTCGTGACATTTTGTCTTCTGTATCAATAAATATACAAGATAAGTATGATAAAATGCATATTTTATGAAAGCGTGCCTCGTAGGGATTCCAACTGGATGATTCGTATAACCGAGACTGCTACTGTGTAGAAAATATTCCAATTTAAAAAATTCAAATGAAAACAATAGCGTCCATTTTTCAATTGAAATTTCATGAAAACTGTTGATCTTGTTTCAACTTTGATGATATCCCTTGATTGAAGACAACTCGAACTAGTAAACTTTATCTTTCTTTTAAATTTTTGCCTGGTTTTGTTTTTACAGCTATTTTTACTAAAATACATTGAAAAAAACGTATTATTTTACGGTCATTTGTCTTAAAAGGTGAATAATTAAAAAAATAAGCCGAAATTACAAAACTGAGATAATGTTCACTGGGTCACCTTATAAGTAGCAAGCATGCCAAATTTCAAAAGCGTAACATGGATACTTTTCGAGAAATAAACGTTTAAATCTCGGATTTTGTAAAAAACAAAACGACTATAGAAATCGGGCAAAATGTGTCCAGCTATACATCGGATGAAATAATCCCATTTTTTTGCATGGATTCTATTGCCAAATACATTTTATTCTGTCTTATGAGACCTTCTCGAATTCCTGTTTATTTTGGATAACTATTACACTAAGTCTATTCATCAAGGCGGTTTAAACCCCAATTTAGACTTTAAAAACCTGCTAAAACTTGTTCAGCTGAGAAATTTTCACACCTGTGCTGATCACTTCACGGCGGGTGTGTGAGGGAAGTGTCTCTGCGTTGAGTACACTTTCAAAGAGCGTGTGAAATGTCCAACCTGTCGCCTTGGCAAGTCTCGGCAAGGCTGGCTTCTTCAGGTCCAACTTTCATTGGTAAGGGAAGACAACTCTGTCAGGCGCAGATCGACTCCACTGCTCAACAAGGCCTGCGAAATTTAACCTAGATTAGATAGGACCATGCTTTTCGGAGCTGAAAATCAAGCATTTCTGTTCGGGTGACAACATTTGCCAGCATATTAAGTTAATTTCGAATAGTATATCCATACGATGTGCTATTTTATTTTCCCATGGTAAATGTTTTACTTGCTTCCAATTTGATTTAAAAATGAGGGTTCAATTTGCATTTTCAACCTATACCTTAACACAGGTTTTCACGAAAAAGCCGAAAGTAGCTCACTTTTAAAAGCTTATAGGTAAAAAACCGTTCAGCCAACGATATTTGCCAGCATGGCGTTATACAAACCATATTCTGTTCTATCTCATGGTTCTTTATTTGGTCTAATTATTAAATATCTTCTTGCTTCCATTTCAATTTAAAATTTGCACATTTTTAGAGAAAGACACTATAAGGGGTTCAGCTAGGGTGATTAAGTGGGGGCCGGTCGGTGGCAATTAACGCAGAGACCTGGTGACAGGTGACGATACCTGCTGGGCGGATTAAGCCTGGATCACAACTGTGTATTGCACGAGGCGAAGTCGTTTCTGACCAATCATTATATAATTAAACCACTTCAATGCAAAATAGAAGATTGTAAAAAAGTACCTAAAGTATTGTCACATTTCCGTCTTAACGTTTGCCTTTAGAATATATAATCATTAGAGTTTTGTTTTACTCAGAAAGTCAGAGAGGTTTGTTTTACTCAAAAACTTTATGTTTGCAAAGGAGGAAGTCGAACAATAGAATCGAAAGCTTGGTTTTTTAACTCTTGAACCTTCTATTATTATGTAGCTTGGGTTCTTGTCATTATTGCGGCTTCGAAAACGTTACGGACAGGAAGGTTGATTTTCATAATATGATTATGTGATCAACACCAAAAACAATATCGCACAGCTTCTTTACACCTTCATCCCACCCTGAAAACGTAGACTGTAAATGACTTTATATGAGTATCCTCTTCCTTGATTAGAATGCTGTGGTTTATGTTTGTTGGCGTAATACTGAAACTGGAACAGTGAAATGTTATTCAGTGAAATTCACACGGTATCTATACAAACTTTTCTTGCATATTTTCACAAGCGTTGTACTATAACTGGTAAGTCGAAATGCCATAATCTGTAAAAATACATGTATAATACAACAAAGTGTTACATTTCTCTTCAACCAATTTTATTATTAATTTTCATCGGTTTTGAAGTGCATATTTTGTTATATTCTTTCATCTAAGTTTTATTGCTTAAAGTCAATGTCCAATATCTGCTCCAACGTATGCCTTTTGTGTGTGTGTAACAGGCTTGTCTATAAGATCAGATATTCTACCAGAGTTAAATATATTTAAATATGATACATTGGGAGTTGATTGTACAATTAACGCGTAAGCTGTTGACCCCATGCTGTGTAATCTTGAGTCGGGCTCAATACACTGTCGGTCGTACACCGTTTAAGCGGCAGTCAAAAGACGACTGGCACCTGTGTTCAGCCAAGCGTGCAGTAATATACCGCTGCGCCATCTAGCGGCCAATTAGCAGAAATTACAATCTATAGTTCAGTATGTCGTGTTTACGTCCGGCTTCAGGTTTCTGGATTCCTTCTCCTGTTTCCGATCGCTCCCGCGCTGTATGGATCTTTGGTCCCCATCGTGTCTGTAGATATATGAGTGGATAATCCCTAGCCGGAGCCGGTGGTCACCCAGGACAGGTAATATGTATGAATGACAGGCCTTGGCCGGGCGGCCGGTGAGTTGTGTGCGTAAACGTGAAAGGACAGCAGCTCTTGGTCGAGAGGCCGGAGAACTGGGTGTATAAGTAAATATATGAATGGATAGACCCAGGGTCGGAGGCCGGTGATGAGTAGTGCAGCTAATTTGTATGAATGTCAAGTCCCTGTCGGTGAAACGTGTGATTTTTTTGAAGCAGGAATGCATGGCAACTCTTGACCGGGCTGGTGAATTGTATGTATAAGTAAATCTATAGATGGACAGCTGTTGGAATAGGGTGTGCAATTAATTATATATGACCACAAGGCTCTTCACAGGAAAATAATATCAGCCGCTGCCAATACCATTATTCCCTATCGCCTGAAGCTATAGACAAGATTACGCGAGACGGAAGCCGCCCGAGAACGGGTGCCATCCATGCAATCTGGTCTAAACTAAACTATTATCTTCAAGCTGAAGCCAGACCGCGGACCTCCGCAAAACGGGATCCGTCCATGCTTAACCCAGTCACAATTCGAGTTATAATACGTGATCAGATTATTACTAGGAATGCTTCTTGATTCCCCCGCTTCGGCCGCTCGCCGGTCGCTCTCAACATGGAGTTAAATATAGAAGGAGAAACAACTCCGCCAGATCAAAGTGTTCAATGTACGAATCCGCCACAGCAGCGATTCGTCGGATTAGCCTGTGTGTACTTGGGGGATTAAAGCAGGTTCGGTCATGTTCGGCAGTTGTCGGATTCCCACGCATGCGCCCCATCGACGTCATCAAAGCTATTATAAGTTGAGTGTATTGGAAATGTGAATTGGTACTTAGCCCGTCTTGTACTTCCGTAGAGCGTTTTTGTATTTCTTCAGTTTCATACGACAGCGGTTACAAAGAAATGGTGGATGAACGTCATCGATATCACGCTGGATATCTATGCCACACGCCTGCAAGATTTGTTTCTTGAATTTGTGTTTCGGAACCAGGTTTCTATCGAAAGGATACAAGCTTTCGGTCCCCGCACACAAGCGACAGGCTAACCGAAGTTGTTTCACATGCAGGTCCATTTTTCTGCCGTGAGAAAGAATATCTTCGTTGTGCTGAAGATGTTTGCTCTTGGTCAGAAAATTACGTAAATAAGTTGTCGAACATGTATTTTCAGCTCTTATATATCGAAATTTAAGCAGCACACGCTCACCGTATACAATATAGAGGCCATATTCATTTGTGATAGATACAGGATGTGTTTATTATGCATCCCGTTCTCAAATCCTCTTTTTGCCTTAATAATTGGGTAGAAATTTATTTTTGCTCACCAGGGAACCACCAGTGTGAATTGTACTGTTGCGCTTACCGTTCCTCGTTTTCGTTAACGAGATTGTTTATTTTAGCATAATATGCTTACTTGATCTCAAGCTTTTTAAGTTAGTATAACCATGGAGTTAAATAAGTCTTATTTAACTCCATGGTATAACGTAATTAGAATAAACTGTTGATATTCGTCAGCCTATATAATAGCTTTAATACCGATGCCCGTCAATAACCCCATCGGGCCAGAAGTGATCTTCAATACACACGTATTGAAGATCAATTAGCGATTAGCACGCAGGGGGTAAAACGGCCTTGGCTGACTCATTAGTTAATAGCTTTGAGGCAGCGCAAAAGCGAAAAAAGGCCAATCTAGTGTTTACAATATTGCATTTTATCCAAATTCAAGCTTCCGGTAATGGTAAAAAATGGTAAAGACTATGTACTCTTTTATTTGATCTTGAACTCAAGCACAAAATGTGTCATTTTTGAAATGCGGAAATTCTGTTAATTCGGCAGTGAAAATGATGTATTATCTGTTCGTGGCAAAATTGCCCATGTATTTCAAATGGGGTTTTTGAGAATTTTTCTTTCGTGTATTTTATTCGCTAGTGCAACCGGTCCCTCATGAGCTATTCGTTTCCACATTCGCTGTACTTATACCAAGTTCCCTGCAAATTTTTGTCTTGTTGAGAAATGCGGAAATTGTAGAAAAACGATAAAATATACAAAACGAAATTCAAATTCATGTAACTAGGCTATGAATGGTCATATTCTGATCAATGAAATATGCTCATATTCAGTATGATTTCAAATTGCCTAATATTTGTGTTGCGCATAATTAATGCATCGTTATTTTTACGTAGAACTACTGCGCATTTTTAATTTCAACTTCCGTTGATGTTTTCCTGCGGCGAATAAGAACCAACGACTCGGTCGGCGGAATCATACATTGCACATCAAACGGATAGATCGTGACTGACAGCCATTCAGAATACAATAGCTCTGCTCTCCTTCTATATTTAACTCCATGTTCTCGAATAATTTTCGCTCGACAAAGTCTTCTCGCTTCGGCCGCTCTCCGACTGGCCTTAAATAGTTCCCGGTCGTCAAAGTATTTTTCATTATTCTCTCTGGCTGCGCTTTCAACAATAATTAGTCCAGTGAATCTAGCGCATTTTTGGGGTTAACCTACCACAAATAGCACCAGAATTTATTTCACTGCTATGCATTTATGAAAGAATCCATGGGTCCCCAGAATGCATGGGAAATATATTAAAATTCAACTTGAAAATATGCCACTTTTTCGTCGATATAAATTTTAGGAATTCAACCATTTTTCCTACACTGGTTTTTTCGTGACCACCAAACGGGCAGAGACTTGGACTTCAAACTCCCAGGACACGTAGCTGATCGTATTATGCATATTTTCAGCCTTTTCACAATGTATAATGACTATTGCTATTTGGTAAAATTCAAAAATGGCGGACGTGGCATCTGACTGAAAATGTCCGATTTGAAAGTTTGTCAACCTTAATTACAATGCACTCCAATTTCAGGCAATGTACACGAGCCATTCAATTTCGGATTATAGTTTTAATAGATCGTCATATGTTGGAAGATATGGATTAGTTAAATAGTATAGAACTATCTGGCCGTTCAAGTGTTATTTAGAACCAGGTCAATTCCCAAAACTATAGCAAACTTGAGTATCTAGGAAAACTGCGGTTTGACCCATAACAAATTGCAACAGAATTCTCTTCGCTGATATGCATTTCTAATAGGTCCCCAGAACAACATACTAAAAGTCTACCAAAATCTATTTGGAGATACGACTTTTTCTAAAGCAAAGATACACCATCATGCCTCATATAATCAAGGTAGAAAATATTGGTTTGTCTCTGAATAAGGGCAGTTTTTCATCCAGAAATCCAATCAATTACAAGCGTCTGGTCCGTCATTCATAATTCAGTCGTCGTCCATTAGAGAATATCCGCGTCCATAATCCAAATACCTATTCCATATTCCATATAACAGTATTAGCACCAAATTCAAAAAGACAATCATAGTATACATAAACATAGGCTTGTTTCCTGCAAGAGAGAAGCGGTCAACAGTTTTCAATGTTGCCGGCAAGACATCATGATGTTCCAAAAATATCAAATCCGTATCGCTGATCAGTATTCTTAATGATGATCTAGGATACATTATTCCATGGTGGTGAAAACAATTGCATTCCCAATGGATTTGCTCATAAAAATGGATAGCAAAACGATAGTACAACACCAAGGCATATAATCATACATGGTAATATCCTGCCAGTTGGCATTATTTCCATTAGCATTGTTATCCAAAAGGAAACTGACATTGTTATTCCACATGAACAGTGCCATAAGTTGAGGAATATTTCACAGCACTATCAATCCCAATACCAGTCGTCGCCAATGTCATTTTCAAAGGTCTGGGTTTGATGAGTTTGCACAGCTCAGTCCTTTGCATTCTCCGCACACACTTGAACAATTCAGGCCATGATCCTGACAGGCGCATCTGCTTCTGCTGCAATCCTTCTTGCAGTTCCACCTGATAACCTCAAGTAGCGCAATGAAGCTGGTGGCAGGTCAGTTTTCGCAGGGAGAAGCCGATTGAATTGTCCACTCCCATTTTTGTGGCTGCAATGGATGGTCTTTCCCTCAAGTCAATTCGTCTGGTTTACTATCGTATAAACACTTAAGCGTTTTCTATACTGCTGCAATAAATGTCCTTCGTCGGGACTCCCACCACCTGGATGAACACTCCATTTTGTTGGCGAAATAGCTCAGTGACATCTGTCTTCTTCAAGGCAGCATCTTTGTCAATGCCATATGGTCGGAATACTGTGTCACAGCCCAGAATGGCATGGACAAGCAACATATTTGTACAGATTTGCATTCCCAGCACATCCTTTGTCTTCTTGACATTCCAAACTCTCCGGCCCCGCTAGTGACATGGTCTTTCAGTCAAACAAAGACGAATTCCTAGCAAACAACGTCAACAAGCAGCAGTTCATTACTCTTATGAATGACCAGTTGGAAAGGGCGGGATGTTTCATATGCAGATGTTTTTATTGTAAAAGCAGCCGTTTAATCGAGTGAAAGCATCAAAACTTTGGTTGATGATGATATTGATCTGTTAGTTCTGCTCTGTTTTCATGCAGACATGGATGACAATGACATCTACTTTCAGCCAGAGTCAAACGAGAATGCAAAGAAACGGATAGTTTGGAATGTCAAGAAAAAAAAGGCTGTGCTGGGAATGTAAGTCTGCACAAATATGCTGCTTGTGCATGCCACTCAGGGCTGTGACACAGTATACTGACCACATGACATTGGCAAATGTGCGGCCGTAAAGAAAACAACGCTCAATGAGCTATTTCGCCAACAAGCTGAAGTGTTGAACCAGGCCATTGGGAGTCCCGATGAAGGTTATCTATTGCAGGTGCTTGTGTGTTTCTACAATGGTAACCCTGACGAAGCAATTGGCTCCCTGAGATACAAGCGTTTCTGTGACAAAAACGAACCATATATGTGCAGGTACAAAACCTTCCACCAACATCAGCATCAGCTACGTATCACGGTTCGCGTGTTTAGAGTGGAAAGGGAAAGACCATCCATTGCAGGCACAAGAATTAGGGTGAACGGCTTCTCTCTGTGAAAACTGAACTGCCACCAGTTCCACTGGCACTCTTTGAGGCTATAAGGTGCAACTGCAAGAAAGATTGCAGCTGAAGAAGATGCATCTGTAGGAGCATGGCCTATATTGTTGAAAATGTAAAATAAAACATGGTAAATGGCATGGTAGAACGTCATTCTAAAACACCAAGTTTGCCTATAATCTAGATTATCCCTCTAGATTGTTTGATAATTAGATGATATGATCTGCATAATTATTCTTCTTTCGGCAAAACATATCTGACACACAATTACGATAAATCATTAATGGTTTGCAGAACTGTATTTTTCAATAAGGCACATGTTTTGATAATAGAGAGATATCTCCATGAGTGGGTTTGTGGAAATATTGTCTTTGACTGTTATCGGTTGAAGGAAAATATATCACAGCTTATCATTTCATTTATTTTGGGAGAGAATTCCTCTTTCAGATGATTATGCTAATGCCAAAAATGTTAACTGACAGAATATTACCATGTATAATTCATATAGCCTGATGCTGAACTATCAGTTTGCTATCTACGCTTATGAGCAAATCCACCGGGAAGACACATGTTTTCACCACCATGGCATGTTGTACCCTGGGTCATGTATTAATTCAATTTCTGGGTGATAAACTGTCCTTATTCAAGGGGGAAAAACAGTATTCTACCTTGCTTATATGAGGCATAATGACCTATTATGTACTATAAAAGGGCGTATCCTCGTATCTCCACCAAATAGATTTTGGTAGACTTTTAGTATGTTGTTCTGGGGACCTATTAGAAATACATACCAGTGAAAAAAATTCTGTTGCAATTTGTTTTGGGTCCAACTAAAAAAACCCAGATAGATTGCCTGGACTGTCATGCAAATGGTAAAAAGTTCAGATTTAGAATAACCCCATACATCCGCCATTTTGAATTTCTCCATAAATGTTTTCGTGCAAGGGTATTATTTTAGGTTGAGTATAACCTTGATATGATACCGAATTGAATGAGTGTAAGTAATGACCCATTTTTTTCACGCTTAGTACCAAGTACAAGGTTTTCTTATAGGAGCAAGAGACAGGTAAACACTGAATTTTCGCGAAAAATACCTCAAATTTCAACTTGAAATTTAAGATATTTCCCATGCATATCTATTTGTAGACTTTTAGTATGTTATTCTAGAGACCTTTCGGAAATGCACTGCAGCAAAAACAATTTGTGGTGGGTATAACCTCAATTTGACTGGACTAACTGTGCCATACGGTTCATAAACCACTCAGGAAATGCGGAGGTATAATCCTTAGATAACTGTGTGACTGTTTGAAAACTCGGAAAATCTGAAGATATTATCCCTAGATAGCTGTGTGAATGTTTGAAATTAATTAATTAGATTCATTTCAAGTCAGATGACAGTCGAAACAATATCAATTGGCTGCCCATGTGCCACAAGTGGCCCAGTTCATTACAGTATATATGATCACAGCATATTTAGTTGGCCATTTTTACTGGCAGTTTTTACACAGAGATAAATATTTTAACTGACTAGTAATAGTTATCCACACTAGATTTGTTCACATTGGCAATGTTCATTGTTCAACTATAACCAGTGTGTTCAAGACCATTCTAAATGCATAATAGCTCATTTGATACAAGGAAACTGACCAGTCTAAATCAAGACATCAATAACTGAAAAGGCATGTCTGACTGAACAGGTATCTGGCTCATGCAAAAGATTGGTAATTCTCAATTTTCTCAAATATATCCATAATAAAGATGGATATAAAGATGGATATAGACATATTCATGCAGTTTGCAAAGTTATTGCAACAGGTAAACAGGTAACAGGCAAGCAAACTGGGAGCAGCTATAGGCTTATTCAGTCTGATGGTTGGCATCATGAAAATGACTATTAACTGAGAAGTAGTAAGGGAAGCTACAGAAATTTAGACCACTGGTGTACCGGTGTGGAAGCAACCGTGGTCCGCCAGATATGAGGGTCCGGGGACCATGGTAGATCCAGATACGAAAGTCCTCCCTCGGAAACAGTTGTCCCCCTATCAGCAGAAACCAGGGTCCTGATATCGTTGGTGTCCGGGTCACTGAAATCTAGACAGGGATGTCCCTTCTCATATATATAGGGCCCGGACCATGGCATCTGGCGGACACTGTGCGCTTCCACAGCTATGGAAGTCCTCAGAGTCCGGCATACCTCAGAGTCCGGTTGACCTATATATGAAACTAAGGGAATAGTAAAGACTAGAAATTCTGAACAGAGGTTCGGCCAGCAAATCGGTGGTGAAGCGGGTAAAGGCATAGACGGTGGACAGTACAGCAGAAGGTAAGATTGTGGGTTCGATCCTAGTCGGGGTCAGTTGAAAATGTTTGATTTTCTGCATTTCTCATGTACAGCTTTAGTATGCCTTGTAAAGTTGTACCGTCGCATCTTTGTTAAATATATATATATATTTTTTTATGTATTTAGGTCAATATACATCTTTACGGTGGCGCATACGACATGCTATTAATTTTAGTTTTGTTTATAATTTTTTTCAGTTTGTGTGGGGGGGGGGGGATCTTTCACTCCTCCTAAGTTTCCATCCAGGTGCAAACGTTTTCACCGAGGTGAAAATGTTTTCTCCTGGGCGCAAGCGTTATCACCCTGGTGGAAACCTGTTTTAAACCAGGTGAAATCCTGTTTTCACCCAGGTGAAAATCTTCTCACCCCGGTGTACGAGTACAGTGAATCCTTCTTTCCGCGCTGGGTTAATTTTCGCACGCATATGATTTTGTGAATGTTGTGAAATCAGAAAGAAACACGAGATATTGAGATATTTAATGAAAATGTATATCACTTTTCTGACATCAATAAATATTAAGGAAATTTTCATGTCGGAGATCTCTATTACTGTTATAATTATTGTTACTCTAAAATGACCACGTTTGTCCGCTGGTACTACTTACGACTTCTCACATAGTCAGGGCGAAATTAGAATATTTTACGATATGCAAATATAATGCTCTAGGTCTTTTCATATTCGGTCCGTATCTTCTGAATGCGGGATATCGTGAACGACTTCTCCGGACATTTCAAGCTGACTCTCCGTTCTTGAAGTAGGATCCGGTCATTTGTTTGCATAGAGGATACCATAAAATATAAGTTTTAATTTGTTTTCACATTAACCATAAAGGGGCACATCTGATATCATTAAAAGAATAATCAAATAATAAAACGTAAATGCAAAATAAAAATTGTCACGAGATCTACATGCATCTGATTACTGCATTCATATATGGTACATCTGCGAAATTAATGGACTATATTGAGTACACTGAGAAAAAAAATTCCTTAAAATTTAAGGAACATTTCCCGACAATTACACCAGCGGAATATTCCTTAAAATTCAATAAGGAATATTCCGTAGCATGTTAAGGAAATTCCTTAACATGGTAAGGAATATTCCTTAGTTATGTTGAGGAATATTCCGCCCGTGTAACAGTCGGGGAATATTCCTTAAATTTTTAAGGAATTTTCTTTTCTGTGTACCTGACCAGGTGTGTATAAAAGCTGACCTCCACATTTTCCTGTCCACAATCAGACCCATGTCATCCTTAGATCCTGCCGATATTCTGCGATATTTGGCCAACAATATATCGGCAAGTACGAAGCCGGGGAAAGTCATTGATCATTGAAAGTGAATATATTTATTATGAATTTTATCTTTGTTTGAGCGAGATACTATTCTTTTTTGGTATCACCCATTTACATAAAAATGGGAACAGTGAGTCATTGTGACCTGCAATTAATATATTTTGTAGACTTCATATATGGCTAATATGTATACATTACCGGTCATTCAACCTAAGGCGCTCGCAAACTAATGGTGTATTCGTGACAAACACCGGGTATATTTGCCTATTCCATTCAAGATTGAATAAGGGTGGCCCATAGGGGACATCGATAACTTTTTTTTTACATTTTTTTATTACATTTTCTGCATTTATTGGGGATGTTTTTCGCCTATTTTCTGCAAACAGATTTTAGTTGATCACATGTGTTCTTCACATTTTTGTCATTTCTAGTAACGTCGTCATAAATGACTTTATCGTTTTAGTTTTTCAACGAAAACCAAACAAACTCTTGGAAATGTTTACACCGTTCAAACCGCAAAGTAAACCTTTAAACCGTCGAGTTTGCTGATTGTCGGAGGATACGTGTTTGCTTTTATTTATATAATGTTCTCACCGCTTACATTCATATCAATATTCACCAGCTTCTTTAACTTATATTCGTATGTATAATCGAATTGTTTACTACAGGGATAGAACAAGCCCTCTGGGGTTTTATTTCCGCCAACTGCCCTTTAAAACCATAAATTGTACAATTAATTTAGCTTGCTGAATAAATGAATGAATGAATGAATGAGTAAACCTTTGAACCGCGGAGTAACCTTTACACTGCGGTTGCTAGCTTTACTTCGCGGTTTAAAGGTTTCCGCCGTCTGAAGAAATTCTGTGTTAACCTTATCTGGCCTGGGATGTTTAGGACCTGTCCATGCCTTGGGGGGGGGGGGGAGGAGTGGGGGCGAACCCCTCCCCTAACTATTTTTCTTATCCCTTGAGGTAAAAGGACTAAAACTTACCACACTATACCTTTCCGTCAACCTGTACAATAAAATGTAAAAAAAAAAGGTCACTTTATGCCACATGACCGGAAGCGGAAGTGACTTCACAAAGGTCAGACGGAAATGATCTGTTGGCGCCACCTGTCGGAAGTAGGTCAATAACGCGGTAATTCCCCTGTCTATACTACTCTGTGGTAAACATATTCACGTGTAGACTGGATAGAAAATCGGAAGTAGTAATCGAGGCGGACACTGGACTCCAGGCTAGGACTTTCGTCTCCTGGAAGCCAGTGTCCCAGGACATCCAAATCTAGGCTTGAATGCCCGACGGACAATCAAATCCAGATCTTAGTGTCTTGGGACACTTACGTCCAGACGCGAGTGTCCCCCGGACACTGGATGCATCGGGCCACCGTTTCCGTCACACCTGTGCTGTATATTTTATTGCTAAGCTTGATTTAATCAATGACATAGTAGTCTGTTACCAGGGCACATTTTGGGGGGCATTTTATCATTTTACATATATATGACTTGACCCAAAAGAGGTACACCTAAGGCTGGAAATTCCCAGGTAATTTTGCATATAAGTCTCAATCCATAGTTTACAGATTTTGAATTGAAAGAATCCACCCAGATGAGGGAAAATTAGTCTTAATAAAATGAGAATGGTGATTTCCTCACTAATAATTTCCATGAGCAGAAGTAGGCCTACATTAAACCATATTGGACCTACATGTAGCAAGGACTAATATGGAGATGTTTTGCAAAACTGTAGCTCCGGTGTAGCCTTGTTCTATACTACGTGAGAATTTTTTCTCACGTAGTATAGAACAAGGCTACACCGGAGCTAGCAAAACTGCAGTCTTTGACCGGCTTGCACAATCACATCCATGATGCCCCTCTCGTTTGTACTACTCTCATGAACCAAGTGTGGATGGTTATGGTTGGCCATCCCTGCCAGAATTCGTCATTTAGAGGCTGCCTCTAAATAATATATACCATGGTATAAAATGCCAAGCCTGCCATAATTCGTATTTAGAGGCTGCCTCTAATTATTTTGTACCATGGTATAAAATGCCGAGCCTGCCATAATCCCTATTTAGAGGATGCCTGTAAATCGCCAAGCCTGCCACAATTCGTATTTAGAGGCTGCCTCTAATTATTTTGTACCATGGTATAAAATCGCCAAGCCTGCCATAATTCCTATTTAGAGGATGCCTCTAATTCATTTTAGCCGTAAGTCGTAAATTTTCGCCTTCTTATTACTTCCACCAATGATATGCGCTTTCACAAATTTGGTGCCATATCTCTACGCTTGTTACAAGTTTACTCATTGGTCAAATTTAATATTCTTGATATGACATCGAGTTGTTTATGACTTACGGCTAAAATGAATTAGAGGCATCCTCTAAATAGGAATTATGGCAGGCTTGGCGATTTTATACCATGGTACAAAATAATTAGAGGCAGCCTCTAAATACGAATTATGGCAGGCTCAGCATTTTATACCATGGTATATATTATTTACAGGCAGCCTCTAAATACGAATTGTGGCAGGCTTGGCGATTTAGAGGCATCCTCTAAATAGGAATTATGGCAGGCTCGGCATTTTATACCATGGTACAAAATAATTAGAGGCAGCCTCTAAATACGAATTATGGCAGGCTTGGCATTTTATACCATGGTATATATTATTTAGAGGCAGCCTCTAAATGACGAATTCTGGCAGGGATGGCCAACCATAGATGGTCAATGTCTGGCTTCATTTCCGGCGGGTATCTGAATTCGGTAAACATGGGAGCGGCCGTCTTGATATTAGACGAATAACAGGTGTTTTCTCGAGCCACAACTTCCCAGACGTGCCGTGGAGTGATCCAACTAGCTTCATATCGTAAAACGACAGGATTGTATCACCCGTTCGTGGTTAACACATTAATATTAATTCTGTTATATTTAATTCATCGAACAAATGTCCTTTAGTACTATTTTATTATGACTGAGAGACCAAATCGATGACCATACATGATCAAGTTATTCACCTGTACGTCTGTAGCAAAATGTTTGAGATTGAACTGCGAGTTACTAAAAACTCGAAACAGTAAAACACGCGGATCGGATTGATGTGTAGAGAAAGTCGATCTAGGCTTAATTTACAATGACACACATCAATAAAGAAATAGTGGCTTGATGATGGGTCCCACATAATGCCACAGCGCGAAATCTTACAACAGGCTATGTGAAGTGACTTAATACGTCAACCAGAGAACATTACTTTCAAAGTCTAGTTTGACATGCGGTTCATGTGCACATTTTGCCAGCAAGCACTTAACTTCCGGCTAACCCCACACTTTCCAGATGGGTCCTTGCGCGAACTACATTAGTCAAACCGTTAATGAAAACAAACAAATCGACGTTTTTTTTAATCATAATGGTGCATCGTGACCTGTATTCACCAGTTGCACACGTAATCGGCTTGTAATACGCAGATTATAAGCTACAAACGTTTCCGCCGGCATTGATGCATCTGCATCAATAAGTTTTCTTGTTAATACTTCAGAGCTAGGTTTAGATCTGGCATTTCATTGCCAACAAATGGTCGTTTTCAGTCTAAGTTTCCTCACTGTGTTGTATAGTAGCTTAGATTTGCAGCAGCAGACAATACATGTGTCGGCACAATAGATTTGTTTTGTATAAATTTACTCTGATCGATTTATTGAGGGAATTTTTGAGAGCCAAGTATTTGACAGTAACTTCTGTAATTGTTAGCTCTAATGAGCAACGTCACTGGCATCATAAGCTCATTTTATATACCCAATTTTGGTGTACTCTTTTTGCCCCCGGGTTATTCCATCTATTATGTTTATATTATCAATGCCCCAGTTTTCGACACCTCATGCTCGAATATGCGTCATTTATACTGACAGTGAAATATACCACTTCAGTGGTAGTAGAATTCGTAAAGAATTATTATTTAGTCCTCGTCTATGATGGCCGAGAGGGGCCATCGCGTCTTTCATTTCTAATTTAACGCGATGGAGCGATGGAGCTATGCGATGGAACGATGGAGCTATGCGATGCGCGATGGAGCTACGCGATGGAGCGATGGAGCTATGCGATGAAAAGTCGCGCTATGCGATGCGCGATGAGGCTATGCGATGGAGCTATGCGATGCGCGATGGAGCTATGCGATGAAGCGATGGAGCTATGCGATGGAGCGATGGAGCTATGCGATAAAAAGTCGCGCTATGCGATGCGCGATGAGGCTATACGATGGAGCTATGCGATGCGCGATGGAGCTATGCGATGGAGCGATGGAGCTATGCGATGAAGCTATGCGATGGGGCTATGCGATGGAGCTATGCGATGGAGCTATGCGATGGAGCGATGGGGCGATGGGGCTATGCGATGGAGCTATGCGATGGAGCGATGAAGCGATGGAGCTATGCGATGGGGCTATGCGATGGAAAATCAGAAATGAAAGACGCGATGAAAATGCGATGAAAAGGCGATGGAGCGATGGAGCGATGGAGCTATGCGATGGGGCTATGCGATGGAGCGATGGAGCGATGGAGCTATGCGATGGAGCGATGGAGCTATGCGATGGGGCTATGCGATGGAACTATGCGATGGAGCTATGCGATGAAAAGTCATTGCGCATGTTCGTTGAAAAACAGTCTTACAATGCGAAAACACCATCGCCAAAGTGAACAGAGAAATTAACAATTATTTTAAACATGAAAATTTCAATATGTGATCACGGTAGATAAGAACATTGCATTAGATTTCGGTTGGAGGTGTTCAAATGTATGCAGAAGATATTAAAACAACTGTTACGATATATATGTGGCGTATACCGCCCACCATATATGTTATACGCGCCACAACTTCACGCGTCGCTTCTGTGTATGTACGATCTACAATAATAACGTCTGCCCGTACAGCTCCTGCCTTTATTCTCTTTATCTTACTCTCTATTTACTGAGCTGCTGTATTCATTTCAAACGTTCACCGATGGGGTTTTACGTCACTTTTGAATACGAGCATTTATGGTATAAAACTACACGCTTAAAACTAAAGTATTGAAACTTACTCGTAAAGAGTTGAAATAACCCTTCAAGTGTGTCCACAGGGATAACACTTAAACGAGCAGTCCCTGTGGACACACTTAAAGAGTCATTTCAACACTTTACGAGTAAGTTTCAACACTCTAGTTTTAAGCGTGTAAGCTATTTACTACGCATGAAACACAGCTTTCTATGTTGATATGGAGAAATATTTTTTTCGCTTCAAAGACGGGACAGCAAGAGGGTTTTTTCGCATGTAAACATGACATCTTCTTTCACCAGTGTGACACCAGAATAGGCTGGTAATTTTTTCTGCAGTGTAATGTGCTTATCTCGTGAATTTGCTGGCGACCAGTTCCGTTCCATTGCTTCGACAATTCCAAATTCACTGAGTTAGTAAACATACATGGGAGCTTTATAACGTACTTCTCGATTTTAGGCTTGAGTATGCTCATCAGCCGTGTAAACAAAATTATGTGATCTGCACGCCGCCATCAACGCCAGCCAATCAAGTCGACGTTTGCCATCCTTTGTATTTTTTAATCACAGGTCAAAAAGTTCCAAGATGTTTTCCCCTTTTCCTTGCAACGAACAGAATGAACTATATGTTTGCGTTGAATAGTATATGACAAATGGGCAATTTTCAGGGTTTTGCATACCAGGTGTTCACGTCACACATTGACAGAATAT